>JASDQU010027179.1:3186-16851 GCA_032191745.1 Picea mariana
GTAAAAACACCCAACAACAGCTATTGCTTCTGAAAAGATCCTAAAAACCCAGATCGTGGATTTTGAGATATGACTGATGGTTCTATGGCAGCTATAGATATGATAAAATAGATATATCTCCTAAAATATGACATGGGTTTTGGATATTTTTGGTGAGAATGAGAATCCCTATGTCATACATCTATGGTCAAAATTTCGATATATGGTTGTTTTACTGCAGAAAATCAATTTTCTAGAGGGCAGACTGAATCAGAGTACCCTAGAGAAGGATACAGTGAGACTATGTCGAACCCTAGCAATGGATAGGGTGTGTCAATTTTGAAAAACTAAACGTCGCACCCTGGGGAAGAATACAGTGTGACGATGTCGCACCTTGGCTATGGATAGGTTGCGTCGATTTTGAAAAACCATTTTTTCTTAAGTTTGAGTGTGACCATCTCACCCTAGCAATGGATAGACTGCATCGATTGACTGTCACATCCTAGCAATGGATACTCTATGTTGATTCCAATTGTCACACCGTTCGATAGGGATAGGCTGTGACTCTAGAGGAAACTAGGTCTACTAAATAATTAAATCCTCTTTCTCTCTTCTCTGGATTTTCTGGGTTTCTCCAAGTAGCTCGACTCTGATACCATGTCAGTGTTTCATGGAAATGTACACAGGAGACCTAGCTAAATCATACACAAACAAATCTTATCAAGAAAAGGAAGAGATATACAATATGAAGGATGTGAATCTATGTATATTATGATATGTTTAATGAGTGAGTGATATTCACTCATATAGGAAATGACATCCTATAATTAAGAAATGTGAAGTAGTAGAGAGATGCAAGGAGATTTTATTAAGAAAGAATGCATAATAGTGATGGTCTAAAATTAGAAATTCTAAAATAGAACTACTCAGTTAAGTCCAACCGAACTAGTGTGCCGAAAATAGAAATTTCTCCAACAGGGAGCCATTGCTTCCCCCTCTTGGTTCGAGTGGTCTTGAGTCTCCTTTTGAGTCTGATCTCACTGTTTGTAGATCCTCAAGCCCTCATACCCATGAATCTTTGCTGATAGACTCTGTCAGTCCTTGCCAAAACCTTCATCGTCATATGGAATATGGTCAGTCTGCTTCACCCTTTGGGACTATTGACCCTCCTCGTTCGTGTGATTTCTCATATTTTGAATTTCTTTTAGATGAGGATATCCTTGAATCCATGACTATGATTTCTATACCATGGGAATACTTACATCATGTTTTTTGTTTTATTCCCTTTTGGGAGACTTTCCAAGTTGACTACCATAGAGAATCTTGGTCAGAGCCTAACATCGAGCTCTACCTAAACTACTATCACACATGAGCCATAAGGCTATGTGGTACCTTGTACATATTGTATAGTCCAAGCTTGTTGTTTTCAAGTTTTGTATTCAATATCACCTCTTATTTTCCAAATTTTCTCTCTATATTGGATCTATTAACTTCTGGATAAGTGTTATTGGCCTTAAATATAGGTTCTTGGAGATTTTTTTTCTTTCACTTTTGTTCATTGAATTGATCCATTCTAACATGTATTGACCTTGAAACTGGAATATAGGTTAGATTTTTCCCAACTTTCATTTTTTTCATTATTCGTTTTCGAGTTCTTTTGGCCTTAGGATCGACCGCACTGAAGTGTGACACGAGACCTTCTTTGCTGCTTAGAAGTGTCGTAATTAGGTTGTAGAGACTACCTCTACATGGATGGCCTAGGTAGATCCTTTGTTGCATTTTGGTGTCCATGCTGTCAGTTTTGACTATAATCTTGGGAGTCCTTGTTATTCCTGTCATGATTACATATTGAATCCTCATTCTTCTTGCTAATCATCATTCTTGGCCTTACCCTCTAGACTGCCTAATGAGCACACTTTGTTGTCTTTCAAGCTCACTTTAAATTTCGAAAGCAACATCCAACGAGACTGTATTTATTATTTTCAATATTGTATGGATTACTTTAGAAAATTATCCCCTTGGAGTCTTCTTGATGCAGGAGCATCTCCAATGTTAAGTGAGCATGGGGCAAGTGCCAACGCATTTTGGCACATGATAAATTGTTTGAAATGTTTTAACGTTGGATGCACCAAACTTAAATGAGATAATTAAGAAAGGGTGTACTGGTAGATTGTAATCAGACCTTGAGCGTCCCGCTTTCGTCCAAAAGGACTAAGAGGCATTTATAATAGTAAATGTAAGTAGGTAGATTTAAAATCCTTAGATTAGACAGTTTAGAGAGAGGAGGGAAACGGGATATAGACACCCTCACTTGTATCATTGTAACATTAGCAACATAATCAATTGAGGATAGAACATAGAGCAGAGAGCTGTAGTTGAAAATTCCCATGTACAGAGATTTGAATTAATAGAAAGATCTTCGATTCAAATTCATGGTGTCATATTTGTTCTCTGTGTATGCACATTGAATGCTATGCTCATGGATGTTTACTTTCTGTTATACATTTTCTTTATATGCTGTGTATATGATTTCATGCTTTGTGTTTGAAGTCTGAGAGAGAGTAAGGAATGAATTTCAATTGTTTCTCTACCTGAGTGAGTAAAATTCCTGCAAGGAGTGCAGTGAAGTTTTCCACAAGGAGTGCGTTGACAAGAATCTAGAGTTTCATCTCTGAAAAAATCAGGAGGGATAACAACTGTTCTCATTCTCGGAGAAGTGCAAGTTGAGCACAGGAGCCGTGCAAGGTGTGTGTAGGCCAAGTAAAGCCTTAGAGTTTGTAAACCTGAGAAATTGTTGAAGGACTACTGCTATAGGGAGTGTGCAGAGTCGAAGGACTTCAATTATTTGAAGTAATTGAAGGATTTCTTGGAAGGAGTGTGTGCAGGAGTCTTCTTTAAGACTCAGAGTTGGAGAAATCTCAAGAGGGATAGTGCCTTGAAGAGTTGTAAGAAGGCACAGTGAAGGTGGTTTGTTGGTGGACCAGTTTCATGAAGGAGATACCACGTTCATTTCGCAGAAATCATCAAGGAGGAATTTGATGGTCGAAATCCTCCATGGAGGATTCACGAAGTCCCGAGGGTTGTCAGATCTTGCAAAGGAGCAGGGGAGTTAGGGCAAGAAGTTCTTGAAGTGAAATATTGGGAGAATTGGGCCATGGGATCTGAACCAACGAGAGTTGTTGGATCACCCACGTAAAATCTCATTTCGGGGTTTCATGAGTTGGAAGGTCGAAACCTTTGCATCAAGACTCGCGAGGTCATGAGGTGCGAAGCCCCGAAATAGCGAAAGAATCTGAGTCGTCCGATTGGAAGGAAACGTGTCACGAGATCACCTGTATCAGGGTTTCATGGGTTGAGGAGTTGAAGGCATAGAATCCGGATTCGCGAAGTCCGAGAACTCCAAAAAAGGTGGGAAGTTCTATTGTGGGACTCGCGTAGAAGACGTGTCAGAATTTTACCATTTTGGCATATCAGAGGGTAAAGGGTCGAGACTTTCGTCCCGAAAGTCCCGAAGCGGTGAGTAGCGAAGTCGTGAAAGAATCTAAGCTGTCCATTGGAGGAGGATAGGTGGCAGAGATCTAATGATCTCACGAACTCGGAGGTTCATAGGGTGAAAGTCCAGAACTTGGGTGCTCCGAGTCGTGAAGTCACGAAATCGTGAGGAGCATGAGCAGTCATCAGATCCAGGTCATGGGAGGATCATTGGATTAGGGACCCCATCTCATTTCGCATATTCGAGGGTTCGAAGGTTGAAAGGAGTTGTGTTCGATTGCAGAAGTCGCGAGGTGCTGAAGCTGGGCATGAGGGACACATGGCAGAACCTCAAGGTAGGGCTCGCACGATAGACAGGTGGAAACACGTCACCTATTGGAAGGAGTCAACACCCCATTGACCTCTCGCATCTCAGGGACTCGGGAGATAAGGAAACGAAAGTTTGAGCCTTCGACTCACAAAGTCGCGAGTAGCGAGAACAAGAGGAGAAAAGTCAATATCGCCTCTCGGGGGTTTGGGAAAGAAAGGTGCCAAGGTTGGACCTTTGAACTCGCGAAGGCGTGAGAGGCGAGGAGTGCTAGCACTTAGCCTAGTCAGTGGTCACGCAAGGAGGGCACTGACAGAATAGAGGGATATACCTATTTCACGATTTCAGATATCGCAGATTTGAGAAGGAAGAGTCGGGAGTCACGACTCGTGAACTCGCGATATTTTAAGTTTCCAGAAAGGACCTGTGGATCGATAAATTTGCAGATTCCAGTGAGAATCAAAAGAGTCGATCTGAGTCAAGGGCGTATAAAAGGATCCTGTGAGTGGATCTCGGCCTGAGGGCCGATAGGTCTACACCATCTGGTATCAGAGCCTGATTCTTGTTTGTATATTTCAGGCAGGAAAAGCGAGAATGAATTTCAGCCATGCCACCAAGGAGAAGAGACAGGCAAACACTCGATCTGTCAGAGGATAGGGAAATTCCAGAAGGAAGGGGTAGGTAGGTGCCAAATCTATCCATGGAAAGGGATATACATGACCTATGCACCAGAGTCGTAGACATGGAAATAAAACAAAGGCGCACAGCTGGTGCTGGGGATGTCAGTGATTCCGAATGTGAAAATGAGGCTGGACATGACGAAGAAGAAGTCACAGCAGAAGATGCAGCAAATGAACGCTTGATTAGGGTTTTTGCAAGAATGGGTGCTAAGGTAAAAATGGACATTCCAGTATACGAAGGAAACCTGGATTCTGAAGAGCTTCTAGACTGGATTAGAGCTCTGGACACATATTTTGACTATGAAGATGTCGAGGAAGGAAAAAAGGTCAAACATGCTGTCACAAGATTGAAAGGACATGCATCATTGTGGTGGGATGAGCGACAAGCTGACAGACGCTGCAAAGGTAAGCAGAAAATCAAGAGTTGGGATAGGATGATCACGAAGATGAAGGCGAAATTCATTCCCAGGGGTTACCACATTACTCTGTTTCGGAGAACGCAAAATTTGAGATAGAAGTTGATGACAGTGAAGGAATATACTGAAGAATTCTACAGGCTGAACATCAGGGCAGGTCATCACGAAAGTGATGATGAAAAGGTTTCCAGATACATGAATGGTCTAAGATACGATATTCAGGATGAGATGAGCATGATGACCATCCGAACAATGGAAGATGCCTATCAAATGGATTTAAAGGTGGAAGAGAAGCTGATCTGAAAACAAGGTCAAAGAGGCCGAGGCAGGAGTCATCCCAGAGGCAAAGCAGTTGCCCAGGATAAAAACCAGAAACCAAAGGAAGACTGGAAGAAACCTCAGACTCAAACTGAGAGAGGTGGAAGTTCACAGAGAGGGCAGCATAATGAACAGAGAGGTTAGTATGCTGACGGAAACATTTTTCCTCGTACCAGAGGTAGAGGAAGAGGAAGAGGTGGAGTAGTGAAATGCTTCACATGTGGAAAGAATGGACACAAATCTTATGAATGTCTAGTTAAGAAGAAAGAAGGTGGTGAAACTCACATCGCCGAAGCACAGAGGCGGAATGTTGAGACATAGGATGCTGAAGGTGGAAGATCGTTGATGATGCGAAAGGTTCTCTTATGCAAAAGGTTTTCTTAACACCAAAGAAGGAGGTGGAGAATCTAGTGCAAAGGAACAGTCTTTTTCAGACTACTTGCAAAACCAAGGATAGGGTATGCAAAGTCATCATGGACAGTGGTAGCACAGATAATCTTGTTTCTACAGAGATGGTAGAAAATCTAGAGTTGGAGACCATTGAACATCCAAGTCCATACAGAGTTTCATGGCTACAAAAAGGGCATCAGGTAAATGTCACTAAACAATGTTTAGTTGAGTTTAAAATAGGAGGGTATAAGGATGAAATACTTTGTGATGTTATTCCCATGGATGTTTGTCATCTATTGTTGGGTAGACCATGGAAATATGATAGGAATGTGATTCATGATNCTACAAAAAGGGCATCAGGTAAATGTCACTAAACAATGTTTAGTTGAGTTTAAAATAGGAGGGTATAAGGATGAAATAATCTGTGATGTTATTCCCATGGATGTTTGTCATCTATTACTGGGTAGACTGTGGCAATATGACAGGAATGTGATTCATGATGGGAGGAAGAACACATACACCCTAGAGAAGAAAGGGAGGACTCACATGTTGCTTCCAATCAAAGACAAGGAGGTGAAACCTGAAGTAAGAAACATTGTACTTCTCATGAGTGGGAAGGAACTTCTTACAGAGGTTAAGAAGGAGGAGGAACAACAATTCATTGTGGTCAAGAAGCCAAAAATTGTTTTAACCAGCACAAGGGTAGATGATTTACTGGAAGAGGTTCAGAAATTGTTGGAAGAGTTTGCTGACATAGTAGTGGACGAACTACCTCATTCGTTGCCACTGATCAGAAGTGTGAGTCATCACATTGATCTCATACCTGGAGCTAGTTTACCAAATAAAGCAGCATACAGATTGACGTCGTAGGAGAATGAAGATTTCAAAAGACAGGTCCAGGATTTGATGGACAAAGGTTTGGTTAGAGAAAGCTTGAGTCAGTGTGTTGTTCCAACAGTGCTCAGTCCGAAGAAAGATGGAGGATGGAGGATGTGTACTGACTTGAGAGCAATTAACAAGATAACCATCAGGTACAGATTTTCATTGCCAAGGATGGATGATATGATGGATTTCTTGAGTGGATAATTTTTTTTTCAAAGATTGATTTGAAAAGTGGATATCACCAGATTCGTATGAGGGAAGGTGACGAATGGAAGACAACATTCAAAATCAATGAAGGGTTGTATGAATGGCTTGTCATGCCATTTGGTTTAACAAACACATCGAGTACTTTCATGAGATTGATGAATGAAGTCTTGAAGGATTTCATCGGAAAATTTGTCATTGTGTATCTTGATGACATATTGATTTTTAGTAAAACAAAGGCAGAGCATCTGAAACATTTGGCTACAGTGATGAGAAGACTACAGCAAGAGAAGCTGCTAATAAATATGAAGAAATCCTCATTCATGAAGACATAACTCATTTATTTGGGTTTTGTTATTTCTGCAGATGGATCCAGATATGGTGGAGGTAATTAAGAATTGGCCATCACTGAAGAGTATATTTGAGGTGAGAAGTTTTCATGGATTGGCTAGTTTCTACCTGAATTTCATCAAGAATATCAGTGGAATTAGTGCACCGATGATGGACACGATGAAGAAAAGACATAATTCTTTTCACTGGATAGAAGAGGCTGAGAAAAGCTTCAATTTGTTGAAGAAGAAAATCACAAAACAACCAATTTTGGTGTTGTTGGATTTCAAAAAGACATTTCAGGTAAAATGTGATGCAAGTGGATTTGCCATAGGGGCAGTCTTAAGTCAAGAAGATAGGCTGATATCATATTTCAGTGAGAAGCTGAATGAAGCCAAGATAAAATACTCCATGTATGATAAGGAATTCTATGCTATTATTCAGGCATTGAAAAATGGAGACATTACTTAATTCCTAAGGAGTTTGTCTTGTACAGTGAAATCATGCTTTGCAATTTGTGACTCAACAAGAGAAGTTGAATCAAAGACATGTTAAATGGGTTGAATACATGTATAAATTTACTTTTGTAACTAATCATATTTCTTAGCATACTAACAAGGTTGTTGATGCTTTGAGCAGGAAATGTTTGTTGTTGCAGGAGTTCAGAGTCAAAACACTAGGTTTTGCTGATCTCAGGGACATGTATAGAGATGATCCAGATTTTAAAGAGGGGTATGAAGCAGCTGAGAATCCAATTCTCAGAGACAAAAGTCAATGGACAAAATACATGATCTAGGAAGGATTATTGTTTAAGGGTAATCAACTTTGTATTCCAAAATGCTCCATGAGGGAGAATTTGCTGAAGGAGAAACACAGTGGAGGATTGGCTAGGCATTTTCGTCATGAAAAGATGTTCTCAAAGCTAAATGAGTCATATTATTGGCTAGGAATGTGAGAATACATCAAAATATTTGTGGACATATGTAGAATTTGTCAGCATTCAAAAGGAAAGAGGTAGAATGCAGGCTTTTATCAACCGTTACCCATACCTGACAGGATGTGGGATGTAGTTAGCATGGAATTCATATTAGGTATGACAAGAACACAAAGAGGGTTTGACTCAATCTTTGTGGTAGTGGATACATTTTTCAAAATTTCACATTTCATTCCATGTCAGAAAACCAGTGACGCAACTCACATTGCGAACCTATTTTTCAAAGAAGTCATTCGACTTCACGGCTTACCAAGGAGAATAGTTTCAGATCCAGACACCAATTTTGTAGGACACTTCTGGAGAACCTTATGGAAAAAGTTGGGAACAAACTTTTCATTTAGTTCATCTTATCATCCTCAGATGTATGGGCAGACAAAATTTGTGAACAGGAATTTGGGAGACTTGCTGGGGAGCTTGGTGACAGAACACCATAGTCAGTGGGACAATATTCTACCACAGGCAAACTTTTCTTATAATGATTCAATCAATAGAAGCATAGGGTAGAGTCCAATCTAGATTGTTTATGGGATGTAGCCAAGAGGATTTTCAGAATTGAGAGATTCATAACAGAATGCAACTAGGAGTGCTAGTGCAGAGGATTTCACAGAAGTGATGAAGGAACTTCATAGCCAGGTGAAGTAGCGATTGCAAAACTTGAGCCAAGAGTATAAGCACATAGCATATCAACACATGAGACAACTTCAATTTGAGGTTGGTGATTTGATTCTGGCACATCTGACAAAGGAAAGGTTCCTGAAAGGGACATATAACAAACTGAAGATGAGAAAGATCGGACCATGTAATATCTTGAAGAAATTTGGGGTAAATGCTTATGAGATTGAAGTACCCGATGGGATCATAATTTCTCTGATATTCAATGTCTCAGATTTGTACCCATACAAAGCTGAGGAAGTAGGAACAAGTGATGAACAACTGGAAGTTCAATGGACTAAATAGATGCCAGTTGCAGAGAAACCACAGATGGAAAGCACACTGGACAAAAGAGTTAACAAGAGGTCTAGGTGAAAAAAATACTTTGAATACTTGGTCAAGTGGAAGGGACATCTAGTTGAAGATGGCAGCTGGGAGAATGAAGCACAGATTCAAAAGCATGGATAGACCGTGTGAGAGCTCATGGATAGGATCCCATGAAAATTTTCAAGCGAGGGAGTATGATGCAGGAGCATCGCCAACATCAAGCGAGCATGAGGCAAGCGCCAATGCATTTTGGGCACATGATGAATTGTTTAAAAACTTTTTAATATGGATGTGCCAAATGTAAATGTAATAGTCAAGGAGAGGCATACTTCTTGATTTGTAATCAGACCTTGAGCATCTCGCTCTCCTCTGAAGGACTAAGAAGGCTTTTGTGTTAGTTAATGTTAGTAGGTAGCTTTGAATTCTCAGATTAGACATTTTTAGGAGTCGAAGAGAAAACAAATATATACACCCCCATTGTGTAGTTATAACATTGTTATGATTATGAGGGCGCTGACAAAGGGAGAGATGTACCCATTTCGTGATCTCAGTTATCGTGAGATCGTAGAGGAAGAGATGGAGGTCACGACTCACTAACTTGCAAGATCACAAACCGTGATAAAGAACCTGTGGATCGATTAGAAAGGGGATTCCAGAAGAGAATCCAAAAGAGTCGATCTAACTCGAAGGACATATAGAACAATTCTGTGAGCAGATATCAGTCCCGAGGGCCGATAGGTCTACACCACCTCACTAATACTAATTCTTTAGACTTAGTCTTGCCTTTATTCGAGGTGATTATTCAGGTAATTACTAGTCCGGATAGACCTTGGGATGATCTTCATCACAAATTTTATTTTCTCCTAGAGTTAAGAAGAATTGAAGCACATAAATTCCCTCTGACAATGACTGGAGATAGGGCTTGTCCTATCAATCCTTTGGCCACACACACTGTTTACACTGAAGGAAATATGGAAACCATCGCTAAAGCTATACCTATTGATATCTCCAAAACCCTTGGTTTCGTACATAATATCTTTATCGGAGCAGACTGCTCCCCCAAGGAGATTCGAAACTACACAGATTTATTTAAAGAATTTTGTGACGTGTTTTCCTGGTCTTATGAGGAAATGCTAGGCATAGATCCAAGAATCGTCGAACATGAAATCATGATGTATCCTGATGCCAAGTCGGTCTGGCAGAAGCTTCATCCTGTTAATCCTAAGAAAGAAACAACTATTAAGGTTGAAGTAGAGAAACTACTCAAGGATGGTTTCATCTACCCCATCCAATTGACTTAATGGGTGTCAAATCCTATGCCAGTCAACATAAAACAGGGTACGATTCACGTATGTACGGACTTCAATGATTTGAACAAGGCCTGTCCAAAGGATAATTTCCCCATGCCATTTATTGACCAGATACTCAATGAATGCACAAGTTGTGAGGCCTTTTCTTTCATGGATGGTTTTTCGGGATACAATCAGGTACAGATCAAATCTGAATACCAACACAAAAACGCTTTCATTTTTCCGTGGGGTAGATTCGTTTATTGTAAGCTACCTTTTGGTCTGAAAAATGTTGGAGCTACTTTTCAGCGGGCCATGTCTTTTGCTTTCGATGATCTCAAACACATAGTCGAGGCTTATCTTGATGATTTAGCATCACGATCTCCTAAGAGAGTTGATCATCCAGTGCACCTCCGACTTATCTTTGAGCGATGTCGCTACTACCGGATTCGCTTGAATCCAAAGAAGTGAAGTTTTTGTGTAACATTGGGTCGTCTGCTAGGTTTCATAGTTTCAACAACAAGGATCATGGTCGATCCTCAAAAGGTTGAAGTGATAGTTTAGTTTCCTCCCCCATGCACAATCCCTCAACTTCAGAGTTTACAGGGAAAAGCAAACTTTTTACAGCGTTTGATCACAAACTATGCCAAGATCACAAAGGGTTTCATGCATTTACTGAAGAAGGATGTTCCTTTTCATTGGGATGAAGTTGCTCAATTCTCTTTCAAAGCGTTGAAACGTGCCCTCATGTCTTCCCCTCTGATTTGGCTACCCAATTATAATAAACATTTCTTGTTATACTTGGTTGTTGCGAAGTCAACCATCGATATGGTCTTGGTTCAGGAGGATGATTTTCTCTCAGAATACATGATTTATTATCTGAGCCAGGGCCTGGTTGGACCAAAACTCAATTATTCCCACATGGAAAAACTTGTGTTGGCAACAGTTCATGGTGTCGAGTGGTTTCATCATTACATCTTGTTTCGCAAGACCACCGTCATTGTCGTTGTGAATTTGTTTCAATACATGTTGACACGAAATGTGATCAACGAAAATATTAGTAGATGGATAGTTATCCTTCAGGAATTCAACTTGGATTTTGTTTCGGAGAAATCCAAAAATTCGTTGGTCTTCACAGAACTCATCTTGGAAATTCTAGTTGAATCAGGTGATGTTATACCCGATGAGTCGCCTATTAAAGAAGACATGTTTTTGATCCTGTCTTCAAACTCATGGTACATAGATATACTAGTCTATATCTATACTTTGAAGTGCCCCACCTCTTCTTCTCATGATGAGCATCGCCGTATACGCCATTAGGCCAAGAACTATCTCATACTCAAGGACACTCTGTATCGTCGAGGTGTAGATTGCATCCTTCGCCAGTGTCTCACTCATGAAGAAGGAAATCATGCTTAATGATTGTCACATTGGAGCATGTGGCGGTCATCTGTCTAGGTTAAGAAGTTACTTTTGGCCAACATTAATCAAAGATTGTGTTGAATCGGTTAAGAAGTGCTACCCATGTCAGATCTTCTCTCGGAAGATGAGGGCACACCGCGCTCCCATATTTTCCATCATCACAGTTGGTCCCTTCACCAAGTGGGGGATTGATTACGCAACATGCAACCCCCCTTTAACAAGGGGGCACCATTATATCATCCTAGCAGTAGACTACTTCATGAAGTGGGTCAAGGCTATGCCAACGTTTAAATATGATGGTGAGACAACAACTCTCTTTTTGTTTAACCAGATAATAGCAAGGTTCGACATCCCAAGAGAGATTGTCACTAACCATGGAAGTCACTTTTAGAATAAAATGATGTCCGAGTTAACGTCAAATCTTGGGTTGAGGCAAGAACATTCATCACCCTACTACCTACAAGCAAATGGTTAGGTGGAAGCTATGAATAAGTCCCTTAAGACTATTCTACATCGAATGATGAATTCGGCCAAGTCAAATTGGCACTTGATGTTGTACTCAACATTATGGGCCTACCGAATGTCTGTTAAGACTGCAACCAGTTTCTCACCTTTTCAACTCATTTACGGGCTAGAATCAGTCTTGCCTATAGAGTGCTAGATCATGTCTCTAAAGTTGGCAGTACAGTTATTTCCAGACACTTCACCTCTTGAAGAGTGTTTATTATATCTTAAGTACCTTGATGAGCAACATTGGGATGCAGCCTTGGATAACGAGGCTCACAAACAAAAATTCAAGTGTCAGTATGATTGGTCTGTTCATCCTCATATTTTCTCTGAAGGTGACCTTGTCCTAGTCTATGACCAAGATAAGGATCCCCTGGGGGCAAGCAAGTTCAAACCCATGTGGTTTGGACCTTTCATCATGAAGGAGGTTCTAAAGAAGGGCACTTGTCGTCTGGTGGAATTTGAGGTAAATGCTTTGGCAGAGCCTAGAAATGGGCTCTACCTCAAGAAGTATTACTCGTAGGTGGGTCGCCTTGGGTGACTTCTTGTACATATGTATAGTTCTTATACATTTTTCTTTTTATTTTTTGTCTTTTGGTTTTATGGACATGTTATTTTTTATGTCATATTTTTCACTGTGGTAGATGTCAAGTGAATCATAGTTGTTCATTGGGTTCATGGATGGTGCTAGCCGCCACACTCGGAGGCTTTCTTCTGCAGCTTGGGTGATTTT
Organism: Picea mariana; assembly: GCA_032191745.1. NCBI lineage: Eukaryota > Viridiplantae > Streptophyta > Pinopsida > Pinales > Pinaceae > Picea > Picea mariana. The sequence goes on from JASDQU010027179.1 coordinate 16,108, forward strand.
CACACCCCAAGGCTAGTTGTTATCTTCAAGAGGTATCTTTTTAGGTGATGCCGCAAACAATGTTGTCGAATACAGTGCAGTCTTAGAGTTGCATCATGACGCTTTTTCGCATGTTATCTCTCACCTCCGGGTCTACTTAGACACTCAGCTAGTTGTATCCTAGTTAAATGGGGTTTACCCCATTTACGATCCTACTCTACATCGACGATTCCTTAGGGTACGTCTCTTAGAATGAAACTTTGATTGCATTACATATATCCATGTTCCTAGGATATTGAATCAAATCATAGATACTCTAGCTAATCATGTATTAGATTGGCATATTGCACACATGTAAGAAAAAGAACACACACGCACATGTAAATACATTTGTAAAATAAATGTAATCCATAAGATGTAAAAACATGTAAATATGCATATATATATATCGAAAATATCAGAGTACATGGGTGGGCGTAAGTGCCTCAAAAATATGTCCAGTAAGAGTCATGGGGCTTATGCCCTCAAAACTATACAAAAGGTTCCCTCGACACGTGAGTAGTCGAAACTATCTAAGGGAAGGGCATATTGACCCTGCCATAATGAACAACGACGTTTTCCAAATGCCGGAAGAGCTAGACCCAGGTCTATGGTACCCCAACTACATGAGTTTGCATCGCTAGTGGCAGATCCTTGATCTTTTCCATAGGGACTGCGTCACTGAGCGCGATGAGTTTCTGCTCCACCCATCTCAATACTCTCTTA
>JASDQU010027179.1:29852-41030 GCA_032191745.1 Picea mariana
CTATAGTGACGGTTGCAGAAGGAAACATATTAGATAGTCTCTAGTTTGATACAAGAAGCAGTCTAATGAGACAAGGAGTTGTGTACATGACAATATTCATTCATGTACTGAAGGAGAAGAGCATGCAGTTATATGGCATTGATGAGCCATATCATGAGGAGGAGGTAGCCTTCAAGAGGTCTAGATGATATCACATGGAGATTGATAGTGAGAAGCAGGAGGAGATGGTGTCTTCTCCCCCTCGCCCTTCAACATTTCATTGGGATCCAGTTGAGCCTGTTGAGCTTGTTGATCCAATAGATCTTGTTGATGTATTGTAGTAGGTTAGAAGAGCCTACATGGGCTTGTCATACTTTGCAGGAGGTAGAGAAACATGCAAATCCACGTGGTACTTTCAGAGAGAGCAATAGACCTCAGAGATTCTCAATCTATGTTGCAGCGATGAGCCACATCATCAATTTTGAGCCTTCCTGTTATGAGGAGGCATCTAGTCAGAAGGTATGGAGAAATTCCATGATGGAGAAGTATCAGTCCATCATGAAGAATGATGTGTGGGATATGTTCCGAGGACAGAAGGGAAGTCAATTTTGACTTCCAAGTGGATCTATAAGATCAAACATACAGTTGAAGGGAGCATCGAAAAGCACAAAGTGAGATTTGTGGCTAGAGGATTCTCCTAGGCAGAGGGAATAGACTATGAGGAGACATTTTCTTCTGTTGCCTTATACACCTCCATTTGGATGATCATTTCCCTTTCTTCATCCAAGGGTTGGATATTACATTAGATGAATGTGAAGACATCCTTCCTCAATGGAGAGATTGAGGAAGAGGTGTACATCGAGAAACCATATGGTTTTTTGATTCATGGGAAGGAGTCCCATGTGTGCAGGTTGAAGAAGACCCCGTATCGACTCCAGTAGGCACCTCAAGCTTGGTATATGAGGATTCATGGACACCTTATGAGTTTGGGCTTCAGCAAGAGTGTTGCAGATCCCAACCTCTACTATAAAGTTGTTAATGGCGATTCCTTGATTTTGGTCCTGTACGTTGATGATTTACTCCTGACTAGAGTAGAGAGCCTCATTTCTAGGTGTAAATATGAGTTAGCCTCTAAGTTTGAAATGAAGGATATTGGAATGATGCACTATAGAACTGATGAGATATTCTCGAGTCAGGGGAAGTATACAGTTGATATATTGAGGAGATTTGGGATGTTGGACTATAAGTCCATGGCTACACTGATGGTGTCAAATCTGAATAAGTTGAGTGAGTCTTCTTCTGATTTAGACTTTATTGGTCCAAGTATGTAGATGCATATGATTGGATCATTGATGTATCCGGTTAACACTAGACCATACATTTTCTATGTAGTGAGTGCACTTAGCCAGTGCATGAGTCATCCAAAATAGATGCATTAGGTAGTTGCGAAGCATGTGTTGAGATACTTGCAAGGAAAAGTTGGATATGGCCCGAGATATGCTTCGAGTGTTACATGAGATTGAAAGGATATGTTGATTATGATTGGGCAGGGAGCATTGTGGACAGGAATAACACTTCTGGGTGTTGCTTCAGTTTGTAACTTGCCATGGGTTCCTAGTGTAGTAGGAAGCATACTTCTGTGGAATTGAGTACCACATAGGTCGAGTATATTGCAATATCTATGGTAGATTGTGAATAAGTGTGGCTTCGAAAAACCCTTACAGGATTGTTTGGACATGTTATCCCCATTTTGTGGGATAACTAAGGAGATTATGTCTCGACTCCCTTAGGTTGCATATATGGAGTGCCAAGAGACTACATGACTGACAATATCCACTTTCACAGATGGAGACCATTCTCACCACCACATAGGTCAGGATTTTCAGATGGAATCCACCACACCAGCTAGCTTCTGAGAGGCACCGGGAATTGCTCCATGAGGCACAATTCAAGTATTATGGTGAGTGTCATTTCAATATTTGAGGCATTTTTAGTATGTTGTATCTTAGACTACTTTACATTTCATGGCATATGCTTGGACATTATTCCTTTTGCCCTGTTTCACCTTGGTGGTTTAGATTGTTCCCTAGTAAGTGGTCTTCCTTGGGAATGGGATTTATACTAAGAAATCCCTTAAAGAGCCATTGTACCATTCCTAGCCATACTTACCACTTTCCATTACTTAAACCCCACATTTCCTTGTCTCTTAGGATTTTATGGTGTATTGACCCAAGAAAGGGCTATACCTCATTCTATGGGAAGAAGGGGTTGAAGTCCCATAGGGATTGATGTTGGATAAAAAAGGATAAAATCCTCTGTATAAACCTTCCAGATGCTTCGCCCAAGGATCCCCCTAGAAAACAATGAAATGATCCTTTGTAAGAAAAGGGGGACCCACAAGAATAAATGATAAAATGATTAGGGGGTTAATTGGAGGATAAGATGTCTCATCACGAGTTGGCCTATCATGATCATGGGTATCTAGCAGTATGACATTACCATCATCTGGCCACCGGGTCAGGGTAGTGGCTCTCAATTGCACAATTGAGAGAAAGGGGATCTCATCATGATCCAACCTTCTCATTTCCACAAGGTATTTGTGAGTGACACTGTCATTATCTAGACACCACACCGGGACAATGGCCTTCAATTCATCCTTTAAAACATGAAAGAAACAAAGAATGGCAACATGATGGGCTTGGAAAAATTTCATTGCAAATGAACATGCCACACACCCTCTACAAAGGCACCCATGAATGAGACACTATAACCCCTTGTATGCCATGAACCCCATGCCTAGTGAGTCTCGATCCTTAACCACTTCATCCACTTCACATGAATTAGAGAGGGGTCACTTGGGAAACACTCCTTGACCTAGCGAAATATTTTCCCAATAGGACACCTCGTCAACCCTCCCATATCCAAGCTTGGTAAGTCGCATAATGTCTTTGAGAGATTACTTGTTTGACTAGGTAATATTTGATTCACATTCTTAGGTGTCTCATTTATTGATTTGATTTACTCACCATGATGTTATGACTTGAGATCCTTGGAGGGTGTGCTTATTTGTATTTGCAGTACCTAGTTGGTGGAAATTTTTGGAGGAACATGCCTAGCTTGGGATTCCAACGAGCTTGGAGCTCACAAGTTGGATGCCAAGGGCCCACATGCTGGATGAGATAGAAATACCTTCAGAGGCCTAGAACACATTATGGATGATGTGACCTAGCCCTTGCATGCCAAAAATTTTTCCTAGGATAGGTAAAACGTCACCTTTGGAGGCTTAACGTCACCTAGAGGGGCTAAGGTTTGGTGGTGAAGACATGGTTCATTAACACATGGACGTTTTGAGGAGAGGAAGGCCTCAACCATGAGGATATGGCCTAGATGATTGACATGTGGCCTTTGGAGGCCTAATTGTGCACCTCCAACACCAACAACTTGCTCCTAGTGTCAAAACATCCCCTAAAGGGGTGGCGTCCCCTTGTTTTAGGGTTTCCTTTTATGTAAACGTGAATTTAAAGATGAWTTTTTTAATATTATTTGGTTGCARTGGGTAATATAAGGGTTGTGGACCCCTTATMTTATGTTTTACCCTTGMTAATGTGGACAAACTATGTAAGCGACATTTTGTATAAATAGAGATCATAAGATCTCATTTTAAAACATAACTCTCCCATTGTGAKAAGTATTGGACTGAAATTTTTGCTATCTTGGGTTATTTTCTCTSKTGTGCTTTTGTGTATGGCTATATTCTTGGTTATTGGTTGATGGAAGTGACGTGCTATCCTTGGAAGGCTCTTCTTTTTCTATTGTGGTGGTTTGTCTTAGATTTTTTCCTTGAATTAGTAAGGCTTTTTACCTTGTATTATCATTTTTGTTCAATTCAAGGGTATTTTGCTAGATTTGGGTGGGAAGTATAAGGGAATACACCTCCACCTTAGCCTGCATCATTTAATGCTTAAGTATTGTTGATTTAAAAAAGGTTTACTAAGAGAAGTATAAGTGCATACACTCTCTTAGTCTAAACCCTAGCTAGGGATACTTGCCTTGGGGAGTAAGAGGATTTACACCCCCAAGGGGGTAATACCTCTAGCTCATTATTTCTTGACTCCATTAACCCAATCATTAAAGCCACTAGTCATTACTAGTTGCATTGGAGAAATAAATTGTTGCCTTGGTAAACGTGGAATTTTCAAGTTTTGAAGTTATCTCTTTGGGAGGTTGTTCCTTGAGCCTTTGTTTCACTTGCCTCATTGAGGTGTCCCCTTTCAAACATTAAATATTGTTGTTGTTAAAAACTAACTTTACAACCATTAGGGCTGCAGAAAAAATAACCCTTTAACCCCTAATAACTCCTAAAATAACCCTAGGATTAACCCCTAACTTTTCCCTAACTCTCTACTAAGCCTAGCGCACTTGTTGAGCTAGTTAGAAGGAGTTTTCATTCGTTGATTTTACTGCTATATGTTCGCTACAAGCATAAGGTTGATAAATATCACTACAATAAGCTTTTGTTTTAGCCTTGCTTTTATGCTAGAATATTGCTTTATCATTGTTGAGTTAAGCTAACTTTCACTAGCTTGACTCTTTCTTATTCAAACATACCTTTAACACTTATTTTGCAGCCTTTATTATCTTCTATATGCTGATATATACCATTTACTTTTGCTAAAATTAGGGAAAACAAGATTAACTTTCTTTTTCAACTAACATATTACAAGTATCCTTGTGTTATAACCCTAAATTTCACCATACATGCATACCTAGCACTAGGCCCTCTTACTTGCTATTTTTGCTAAGCCGTCATTGAGCATCTCTTCTTAAAAGCACTATTTTTGAAGATGTATGTGCCCTGCACCATTACTGCCCATGTATGTATGGTAGCTGCACCATTACTGCTCACGTACATACGCTAGTTGCACCACTACAACCCGCGTATACTCACAAAAGTTGTAAACATTAAAAAGTTGCAAGGAATTCATTGAGATTACGGGATATTGGGTAGTTTCCCAACTGTCCCACCTCCTATAGCCCATCACCCAACCAAATAACCATCCTTTTGTCATATAAAAGGAGGTTTTTGGGTCTCATTCCAAATCTAAGCATAAGAATAGTGAAACTTTGCCCGTTTCACATCCCCTCCTTGCCCTAAGAATTTGCAGCCACCTTGTGAGTTTTGTACCAAAATTCCCTATTCTTTCCTTTTTCCTCCATCATAAGCCTATTCCATTTCCTAGAGAGAGGTTGAGAGGAGAAAGATACATGGAAGCACAATTGGAGCTTGGTGAAGAGGAGCCCAGACCAGGTTCGAGGAGCAGTCGTCGATCTCATTGTAAGTAAACTTTGTGATATTAATAAAAGGAATACTTTTTCTGTCCCGAAATATGATGTGTTCAATCTTTATGTTTGATTTATGTTTTATTCTGACATCTAACCCACTAATTCATATATGAGATGCATGTTTGTAGTTCCTTGTTTGTCTGTTTGTGAATGCAGGTCAGCCTTGGGAGGAGACTTGTAGTCAGTGTAGCAATCGAATGCGAAAGGATCGACACTGGACACGGAGTTAAAGGTAAAGTTACCAAATCTTTTCACTTTGTATTTCATGCATGGATGTGGGGTATATTTGGGGTAGTATAAAAATTAGGAGACTTTTAGATGGTTAGATCTACCTACATGTTGAACCCTAGTGTACTCCATAGGGGGGTTTTCCCGCTATAGCAGAATTGGCGACCATACTAGGGAAGCCTCTAGGGTTTTTAGGGGATATTTTTGGGTATTTTAATTGGTTTTACTACCTTTTTGAGTTTTATGTAAGTTTTTGAATCTTTAACGGATTCTGGTCACCTGTTGGTGCCATGTCGTTTCTCCCTTCCCTGTCAATCTGCTTGTTTGTTTTCTTTTTTTGAGAAGTTACAGAGGTGTACATGGCCTGTAGTGGGTTTGCATGCATACATACATGCCCTACATTTAGACAACTTGCATGCATACACAGGTTTCTTAAGTGTCAGTTGTGTGCCTGTGTCAAGGATTTTTTTTTTCTTTAAGGAGAGGTAGTCAACCTCTTCTCTGATTGAAGTCATACTTCTTAGGGTTTCTTGGTCAAGTACAGTGTCTCTGTTGTTACAGTCATAGCATGGGTTTGACGTCAGTTTTGCTTATCTTTTTAAAAATTTCTTTTGTTTTCTTTGAAAGGGTTTTAGACGAGTCTGTGAGTCTTTGATCAGCCTGTTTGGTGTTCTCAGTGACTCCCTGTGATCCGCAGTGGGCTAGATGTCAGTTTTTGATCTTGTCTTGTTTTAAAAAAAAAATTCCCTTTCTCTTGCTTTAAAGAAAAAAGAAAAAGAATTCATTTCAAGTTTCTTGTTTGAAGCATAAAAATAAAAATAAAATTTCATTTTTACTAGTTTGGTTAAGTAGTTAGGTTAGTTGTTTTGCTTTTCAAGAAAAAAGAGTTATTTTCTTAAGTTCTTTACTAAATGCTTAGAACATTTAAGTAGCTCGTGGTCGAGCGAAATTTCATTTTAGGTCTTTCTTTTAAAAGATCTTAGAAAGAGTAGTTATGAAAAGTTGGTTACAGAGTTCCAATTGCAAATCTTTATTTTTCAAAAAGAAGTAATTTTGCTTTCAGTATTTGTTTATTTCTCCTTCGTCTCTCAAAACACACCACTAGTATCATTTTCATTTCCTTGACTTAAGACAAGCCACTTAAAATTAATGCTTAATTAAAATCAACTAGACTTTATGTTTGTAGGGTCCATCAACTAGTCTAGGCTAGAGCCTTGATTTAGTTTGGAGAAGAAACTCTTCAAGGCTTATAAAACAATCATACGAGTCTAAGACAGGGAGTGTAAAAAGTCCAGTAAATGTGAAATTTATCTGGTACCCCCCTCTAACACAGGGGATAAACACAAGGTCGTGTGTGGAAAGGTAGCGGAGATAACCCCTCCAAAGTCAGACCAAGCGTAGTGGGGAACGCATATAGAGGACTTATCGGGGGATTATGTCGGTTGCATTTTCCATGGAGCTTTGTGGATCTCAAATCCGTTTGAGGTCCTCAGTTTTCTTCTAGACCACTTGATTTTGGTACCCTCGATAGGTTTCGGGCTTGATACCCTGCTCATTGCAGTCCACCTGACTGTCGACTGTACCCGCCTGGTGATTGTTCGTGCATTGGCAACCTAGTTTCCTTTATTCTAGTGACTTACATGGGTGACTACGAAGGTATACCGTGGTATCTAGGGAAGAATTCGTACCATTCTTTGCAGAGTATACCCAGAGGGTGCTTCTGTATTCAAGTTGCACTTGCACCGATAAGTTTCTCTAGTGTTGGTTGGCGTAACTATTCTTCCAACTAGTTAGTGGTTTGCTTTCTTTATCTCATAGGAACTTTTCTAGTGTGTGTTGGTTTTCAACGTTAGTAAAATCCTTACAATCTCATTCATCTTTTCACAAACTGGAAGATCAAGAGCTTCATTGGTAGCGAAGGCTTCAGGGCCTGTCGTCAGTTTCATTGGAGCCACCACTGCCACCGTTACGACGAAGACTTGACCAGCAAGGGTCATATGAGGCAACCAGGCTGAAGGAAATTGTGCCCGAGCCATGCCTGAGAGGACAACACTCAAATCTAGAGGAACCGACCATTTATGACCTTGGAGCAAAATCTCTCGGGTTGTATAACCCTACGATCACTGACTTGTCAATGCCAGTTTTGATACAAGTTGTCCCTCCAGCTGTAACTCATCACGAGCGTTAGATAGTTTTACAAGCAGCGATGGAAGAAAATGTTGCTACTTCATCTGGGATTCCTCATACTCCTTCAACGACTCCCACCATTGGGGGTGTTCCGCCTCCTAACCCACCTTCGCTGGTCTGGACCATCATGTTCTCAACCACCTCTACTTCGGGCAGTGGTCTGATTCTATCGATGGGGCGATCACTGCTCCATTCACACAGAGTGCAACGGGCCCTCCATTTTCATATGGGATGCTCAACTTTGATACGAACTCTGTCCTCACCTACTCCACTCTACAGACCTTGGATTTGGGGAAAAAGGATCTCAAACACTCCTTTTCAAGGGTCCATGGGGGGCACCTCAACCCCCTATAATGCTTTCCCTTACGGCGGGGGTCACATACCTCCTCCATCCCCTTCGCTCGATGATTCTCCCCAACAATTTTTCGGGCCAAACATAAAATACAGCTTGTTTGAAGAAGGCATTCAAGGAATTTCTTCCTACACCACGCCGGTGGGTTCAATGTTGTTCTCTTTGTTCAACGCATTTGGTAATAACGCATTCTCCTCAGTTGTCATCTTGGCCGGGGGCAACCCTGGTTTTGGACAAAAAAATCCTGTGCAGGGTACTATTCCTACACAGGGGTCAAACACAAGAGTCCCCTCCTCACAGGGACCCTGGAATCCGTGGTAGGGATCAGTCCCCTCATTAGGGATGTCGACTGGGGGCAACCCTTTCCATGGCCAATGGAACCTCGGGCAAGGCTCAGTACCTATGCACGTCAGATCGATAGGGGGAAACCCTTTCCAGAATCCTTGGAACACAACGCAGGGAGAAATCCCCACCTAACCCTCAACGTCCAATTACGGGAGTCAGTCGATGATGTTTCAAAAAGCGTAGTATCCGTACGTCAGCCACGACCATGGTATTTACCAAAACCCTGATCAAAGCCTAACTTTTCCTAGCAACCTGGTGCCAGCCAAACTCTGGGCTCCTTTTTCCATGTATATAGTCAACATCCCAAGATACCATTTCTGGAAACGTTACATTTTCCAGACTTAACAAGGTTATTAAACAACCCAATCTGTCATGATCTGCATTGGCCTCCCATGCTGACAAAGTTTCCCTCGGACATTCCGAAGTTCAAAGGTAAGCCTAATGAAAACCCGCACGATCATGTGACCACTTTTCACCTATGGTTCTCGTCGAACTCATTGTGATACGACTCCGTACAATTGCATATGTTTCAACTCACTCTTATCGGGAGTGCTGCGAAATGGTACATTGAGATCGACCGCTCAAGATACTCTACTTTTGGAGAATTGTCAATGGTTTTTCTAAACCATTTCCAACTACATGTGAGATACAATGCTGACACTGAATTGTTGTCCAACTTTGAGCAAACAAAGGCTGATCATATCTCGGATCACATCCGAGAATGGAGGCGTAGGAAGAGTTTGATAAAAGTACCAGACCTACCGAGTTTCCTATTGGAGTGGTTCCTTAAGTCTTTGGTCCCTCGGTTATCTAAGGACTTTGCAACGTCGGGAGTGTTTTCTGAGGAAGAGGTGATAATGAGAGCTCAACATCTTGAACTAATATACTCTTAGTCTGGTTTACTTTACGAGGTTTTTCCAGATGCGCTACAGTTTATCCTTGACAAGGCCAAACACAAGTCTGGACCACATGTTGATAGTACAGTTGGTTTAGCACAAATGAAGCCCGTTGATCAACTGTCAAATCAATTGCAACAATTGTCGATATAACAGACAGCGGCCAACTAGACCCCTAGTTCAGTTGCTCCCCCTACTCAAACGTCGGAATTACACAGTGTGTAGTCGACGAACTTGAAGGCCAACCAGCAACCTGATGGAAATAAGAAACAATGAAAGAAGGGTAAGGGGGATAAGAAACCCACCAACAATGTTAGCGGGGGAAACAAAGAGAAAATAAAGTCGAAGTATCTATGCAACCTTTGCACGGAAGACCACTCGAATCACTTGTGCCCTCGTCTTGCAGAGGCTCAAAATTTATTGGCGCAACAACATCTTGTTGTGTTAACAAACCCATTTCCTCATGGGAAAATTTTGACTCAAGCCTCTACGAGTGTGGATGGGGGTAGTCGGGGACCCCCTTCGTCTTCTAGTAATCCCTCGGCCACGAAATTTTATATGATGAAATTTGATGCTTTCATAGCAACTAGGGAACACGATTACAGAATGCCAAACACTGTTGAAAAGGGTAAAGAAGCCGTAAACCCATCAGTTCCTCTCCAGATTGACAAGATGATGGGAAAAACAATGACACGCATCCTGAAAGGAGTGTTCAAGAAAGCTTCTAAGAATCCAAACGTGAGGGTCACCCATAACTACTCTATGGTGGAGGATTTGTCACAAACCCCTTGCACGATGTCTACTTTGGAGGTCCTTCAGAGCTGCTCTAGCAGAGAAAGGCTATGTTAGTTTCCTTAGAATCTATTGAGACTTGTAACCCGAGCATGATCATGCTTGATACGACTGACTTAAAACCTCATCTCCCATACCATGTTGTGTTTCAGATAGTAGTGGTTTACACCACGAAAACTTTTACCTGGAATATTTTCCGCACGACGATTGATGAGGGTGCCTTGACATGTGTGATGTCGTTGGTGTGTTGGAAGGCCATTGAACAACCCATTTTGTCACTGTCCCCTACTCTGATTACTAATTTCGACGGTCCTTCTTTCATACCACATGGTATCATCCCTTCTTTCCCCATGCAGTTAGAGGGGAAGACCGTCTGCATCGAAGTTTAAGTGGTCCATGTGCCTCTCGACTACAACCTGTTGTTAGGAAGGAGTTGGAACTATGCTATTCATGTAGTGGTTGCCATAGTTTTTCGGGTCTTTTTGTTTCCACACGAGGGTCAGATCGTATCCATTGATCAGTTGTCCTTCTCCCGTCCTAACCCTTCATTGGGGGAATCCATGGTCCCCATGATTGATACCCCTCAACCCGGCATCATCAACGTAGGGGTTGGTTTGTGACCACCTTTGATGGGTACTTTCGATTACCCGCCTCCTTCCGACGATGTCAAGCTCATATCGGTTGTCCCCGACCAGCGTAAGGCTGAAATATTTCACATGTCGTCGTTCTGTACGAATTTATTTAACGATCTGTGGACTCTTCCTTCCCTATAGGCCACGATGGAAGGGACAGGGAACCATAACATGGCCATGCCCTTGTCTATGATAGAAGTTGCGTACTCTATTGTCCAACAAGCTTTGGCCGACCCCAATCCAACTCCTGCATAGGAGTTAGATCCAGTTCTAGAACCTATTTGGGCTCAAGGTTCCCTTGCCACTACCGATTCTTTAGACTTGTTCTTACCCTTTGATGAGGCGATTTTAGAGGCATTGACTGATTCAGACAAACCCTAGGACCATATCCATCATAGATCTTACTTTCTCCCGGAGTTAAGAA
>JASDQU010027180.1:0-27509 GCA_032191745.1 Picea mariana
TACAGGGGTATGATATTTTTCAATCAGTTGTTACAAGATATGATAGTTCAAAAATGGAAAAGACTGTAGCCAATAAGGAACTAAAATGAAATAACAAAATTGCAATGGATTTCATTTTGGAAGGACTATATGATTTAGTAAAGGAAAAAGTGGGTAAATGTTCATCAACCAAAGAACTTTGGGATAAGTTACATAATATATATTCTTCTCCCATCATAGAGTCAAAGAATGCAGGTACAGAACAATAGAAAATATGTTGATCATGTGAAACAGATTCAGAAGAAGAAGAAGAGTACAAAATCAATAGAAGTGTGTTTTTTTTTCTTTAAATGTGAAAAAGGAGGACATCCTGAATTTGAATGCTCATATTTTAAAATTGAAAGTGATGAGACATAAAATCCAACTAAAGTAGTATACAGTCAACGATAAAGTAAACTTGAATAATAAATAATCACCTTGAAGATCCAATTTGAAGAAGCAACAAGAACATAAGAAGTAATGAAGATCTAGATGAACAAGAAAGAAGGGGACTGTGAGAAGCTTGAAGAAGAAGTTGTTATGTTAAGAATAAAATTTGTTAAGATCAACAAATATATTGAATAAGCATCTAAATTATCATCAAAGATAGTTAAAGAGAAATGTTAGGAGTCATCGAAAGGGAAAAGTGAAGAAAATAATAAGAGTTATGCAAAATTGCTCAAAGGAAGGAATCATGGTCAATCGGAATCTAAGAAAATTAATAAACATATAGTTTCAAGAAGTCCCTCCACATTCAAGCCATAAAGAAGCATGAATCACAATGGTTCAAGGCATGAATTTAAAAGGACTACACCATTCACTCCTAGGTATGTAAATTTATTATATGGTCATTGTTTTTATTGTACTAACTTTGGACATAGGGTTGCATATTGGAGGGTTTATGAAAGAAGTGTTCAAGAAAGAAATTCTTATGTGGCCCCACATAATATTGAATGTTACAAAATCCACAACTATGGTCATATAGATCAGGATTGTAGAAGCATGACAGTTCCATCCATCAAGAAAGAAAGGAATACCATATATAAGAAAGTATGGAAAAAAAAACATGAAGAAAATGTGAACAAGGACCAATTCCTAGAGATCGCAAAATTGGAAATAATACGATATGAAGACAAAGCTAGAAAGAAAAAGAAAGATGTCGAATACATAAAGGTTTGGAGAATAAATGAAAGAAAAGAAAAGAAGGTAAATAAGGAACATGTTAAAGATATTGTACTTTCAGGAATTATAGAGCAAGATCAATCCACAAGTAGAAAGGGAGAATTTAGAGTTCATAGAAGCGATGAGTCTACAGGTGAAGATGGAGACTACTTCAGAAAGGTACTCTTCTGATCCATTTGTCTTGGAGACTCCCAATATTATGAATTTTGAACAGGGGAAGTCTACACAACATATCTAAAGATCAAAGAGTATCTTTTGATTAGTTTGAAGTATTTCAAAATGATGTTATAGTTCTTTCACAGTGGTTCAATAGTATATGTAGAGATATCATCCATACAAAATGTTTTAGACATGCAGAGTTTGGTATGTAGATAAAGAAGATCAGTAGATACATTTGATGATCATTTTCATCCATGTAGAATTCATGATAATACAGTGACAGATGGATCAACATTATGGACAATTGAGTAGGGGAGTCTTGGATGGTACGGACAAAGATGGATTCATATATTGGTTTAGAGAATGTTGGATGATTATTTGAATGCTTAAGATTGAATGCTTTTTATATATTTTATGTGTTGCGTATAGTTGATGTAATTGTGTTGTTATAGATTGGATATAGTGACAGGTTACATGTTTATGTGAAAGAGATAACAAAGGCCTGGAGGGATGGAAAGTGTCTAAGGTTTAGAAGGTGAAAACCCTATATTTTTGAAGGTGTACGCAGGTTGCAGTATAGATAGACCACGTACATATGATGGCTGCAGTATAGACAGGTGCCCTACATACACGACATGCAACATAGACATGTCACATACCTGTTGGTTTTTGTTGGTACATGATGACTTCTTGTACAGTTTGATTACATGCTATTGGTACATGTTGGTTACAGGTTCTTGGAACAGATTGGTAGAGGTTTATAATGGTATATATCAAAGTGATAGTGTGGAAGTGGTTTCATTAGCTATTTGACACTTATATTTTAGGGTAGTTGGACGAGGCGATGATAGGTGGTTGTAGCCAACTTCCAGTTGTAGCTGGAGAACATATGGGGTTGTAGCCTCCTTCTAGTTGTAGCCATAGAATTGGGGAGTTGGAGCTTCCCTTAGGTTGTAGCTTGAAAAAATAGGGGGTTGGAGCCTCCTTCCAGTTGGAGCTAGAGAATTGGAAGTTGGTGCTTCCTTGAATGTAATTCTTGACATATAACAAAACCATTTGTGGTTTTCACCCACATTGGGTTTCCACATAAATATTGGTGTATTGTGTATTGTGTGGATGTCTTTATTATTGTTCATTATGTTGTGATGGATGTTAATGTTTATGATGCAATAATATACTGATGGTGAATTGATGAACATTATGGAATAAGTTAAAAGAATATGCATTGTGGTCAAAAGGATTAATAAGTGATATAAATTTCTCATTACTAATTCACCCCCCCTCTCAGTAATCCAACAATTGGTATCATAGATGATTCCTTCAATACACAATTTAACTATTGGACGAAGATCATGGACTAAAACGAGAATGGAGTACTAAGGATTGATGTTCAGAGTGGTCTAGAGTATGATATATCGAGAAGAAGGATGAAAGTACTTTTACAGGAACATGGGTATGATATTTACAAGAAATGATAGTTCAAAAAGGTAAAAGATTGTAGTGAAGAGGGAAATAAAATGAAATAACAAAATTGCAATGGATTTCATTTTGGAAGGACTATATGATTCATTAAAGGACAAAGTGGGTAATTGTTCATTAGCCAAATAAATTTGGGATACGTTACATAATATCTATTCTTCATCCATTACAGAGTCAGAGAATGCAGGTACAGAAAAAGAGGAAAGATGTTCATCATGTCAAATGGATTCATAAGAAGAAGAAGAGTGTGAAATCAATAGAAGTATGGTTTTCTTCTTTAAATGTGAAAAAGGAAGACATCTTGAATTTGAATTCCCGTATTTTAAAATTGACAGTGATGAGACAAAAAATCCTAATGAAGTAGTATACAATCAATGATAAAGTAAACTTGAAGAAGAAATAACCACCTTGAAGATCCAACTTAAAGAAGAAGGAAGAAGAAAATAAGTAATGAAGATCTAGTTGAAGAAGAGAGAAGTGGACTGTGAGAAGCTTGAAGAAGAAGTTTTTATGTTAACAGTAAAAGTTTTCAATATCAACAAAAACATTGAATAAACA
Organism: Picea mariana; assembly: GCA_032191745.1. NCBI lineage: Eukaryota > Viridiplantae > Streptophyta > Pinopsida > Pinales > Pinaceae > Picea > Picea mariana. The sequence continues at coordinate 3,397 of JASDQU010027180.1, forward strand.
TCCACATCATCAACAAATATAGTTGAAGATAAATGTCATAGGTCATTGGAAGGGAAAAATGAAGAAAATAATAAGAGTTATGCAAAAGTTCTCAAAGGAAGGAATCGTGGTGAACAAGAATCTAAGGAAATTAATAAATATACGTCTTCAAGAAGACCCTCCACATTCAAGTAACAAATAAGCATCAATCATGATTTTTAGCACTAGAAGTGGTTCCTAGGCTGCTTTAGGAACAAGCCTAACACATCTTAGAATCAAATTAATTGGGTTGGGTTTTAAGGAAATCTTGTGAGTGATATGTTAAACAAGGAGGTGGTGAAAGAATTGGGCATGGGGTCCATTAAATATAATGAACTTAAACTAACATTCTATGGTAGATAAGTCAGGCTAAATAAGGCATAGATCTGTTGTGAAATTGAATAGTTGTGAATGAAGAATTTAGGAAAAACACAATTGTAGGTTAGACCAAAGCAACTTGTTTTTGGTATAACTACAGGAAGACCCTATAATAGCTTAGAAATACTTTCCAAACATTACAAAATGAATTAAATGTTTTCATGGAAGCTATTGTAATAATCCTTACTACAATATCTTCAACAATCACACATCTAATAGAAGAATTTTGATAAAATAGGATAGCACATACATGGAATTGACTAACTGATCAAAAGATTTATTTATCAATTGAAGTTCTTTGACATAGAAATAAGATAGGTCTAAAATATAACACATACCTTACATACTCTACATCTCTCTCTCATCCTTTTTTGAATCTTGAAAACTCTCTCTCATACCTCTTGAGTCTTCACGAGATTTCCCCCCTCTTGGTCTATTTTTCAAACCAAAATATATACAAAGTGCTCCCCAAACGAGTCTTCAACTAACTATTACAAACATAGAAAATCAAAAACATTTCTACCATAGGATTTGGATAGGTTGCAATGAATCTCAAGATGTTGAGGTTGTTTTGTGGATTTGCTGGTAGATTTGTTCTTCTTACAAGTGTTACAAAAAATATCGATTCCTCATAACCCTTCTTGACTGCTACTCTAATGCCTAGAAATATGCCATGTCATCATGAGATGTTTAGCCACTTGTGTATTTTAGATATCAGGTGTGTAAAACATGGGATGTTGAAAATCCCCTATCACATATTCCTTGAAATATTCATAACTGATATTTGATCCATAAATATCTACCTTCATATCCTGAGACTAGATGGAACACTACTGATCTTCCTATTTTAAATATACCCCTTTGATTTGATGATCCTCCTCGTGGTTGAAAGTTTTCCAACTGGTAGCTTGAACCCTTCTTTTGAAATTATATATTTTCATTAGCTCAAGCATTGGAAATTGGCATGAAAGGTGAACTCTTGTACTTCTGTAAGATGCATTCTAGGCTCCATCTCCAAAGTAAGAGGGATATTTTTTAATTATTGAACAAATTTTCTTTTGACATGGGGCCATCTTGAAATCTTGACAGTGTTTGGGGTCAGGTGTTATTTGGCATCCTTTGTATTGCGTGGATACCAATAGTGTAAAGATATGGATCGCCATTGGCATTCATCCATCCATGTCAAAAAGTTCATAATCTTTGAGCCATAACATCCCATCCTGGAAATATTAATTCTCAGAGCATTAATAGCCCTGCTTCTCATGCAATTGATTTTGCAAAATAGTTGCAATACAATAATTGACTTTGCAATGCCAAAAACCCCTATACAACTATTTCTCCCTTACAATTTATAGAAATACCTCATCGCTCAATAGGTTTTCTTCCAAGATTATATAAGATCTGTCCATTTTGAGTATAAATAAATCAAAAGTTGTATATCTGTAAGTCTCTAACACAGATTCGAAGAGACTAACTGCTCCGCATATCATGATTTCAAAAACAAGAGCCCTTACAATAATTTTTAATGATGCCATCGAGATAATAAAAAATGAGTGATCAATGATCCATAGTCAACTTGACTTTAATACTATTCTCCTGACATCTTGGCGGATTTCAATTGTCATTATTAGATAAACTTTATAGGTTGTATATAAACACACATTGACAATGGTATTCATCTCCATAAATAAAAAGAATAGAAGTGAACGTGTTCAAAATGTGCACAAAAGTTGTCTTTCGAAATGGCGTCCTTCAGCTGTGTTGACGGGCAAATTTGACCTGTCGTCAATTGGAAGAATAGATCCAGACCGAGGTTGTCTAAATAAACCAAGATGTTTGGTGTAAACTGTTATGATGGGTTTAATGGCTCTGTTAGACAATTAGGGTCCTATAACAAAGAAAAGAAATAAACTAACTAGTGCTAAAACTAGAATAATATATAAACTTTAATCTAATTATTTACAAATACATTCAATAGAAAGATAAATATGAACATGCCATTATGTACAGAGTGATTACAGATTGCAATTTTTTAACGGATACCTTGCAAAATCAATGTTTGGTAACTATTTTCAAAAGTAGATAAAGAAAGCACATTTTATATATTTTATGTTTTCTAATCATAAATCTAAGAACTTAAATTTAATATGTTATGAAACAAGGATAGAGTGGTGGTCAAATCCAATCTAAAAACTGTCATGTTTTGCTAATAAGTAAAATAACAAAAAATAAATGGAAATAAAGCTAAGCTGAGATTAGTTTCATACTATGTCCATGTCTCTGTGCGATCCAAAAAACTCCAGTTGTCTTTCCCTGAAAGAGAAATCTATGTCAGGCTTTCCCTCATGCCTCCCAAATAAACTCCAGGTGTTTGTTGACAGCTAGGATATGAGGACAAGATAATAGACATGTATGTACAATGATCTTATAATTATGAATGATTACAAAAACATAAATCTTAATGTAAAGCATTCATTTTATCAATCAACTAAACATCAAACGTAAATCATGATATTAAAATTGATATAATGATCACAGTGAGAATTTGTGAAACAACAAGTTATAGACAAACTTTAAAAGAATTCAATAACATGAAATGTCATATGCTAAAGAAGCTAAAGCTATGTAACATATCAATATCTCATAATATAAAAGTCAAAACATAGATGGAACAATGCCACAGTGGTCTAAAGCCAAAATGTGAAACACTTATCCATATAGTTCTGAGAATTACATGCCTATCATCTGTTCCATCCAAAGATGTTTGTTGCTTACAAAATGAACAGTATTTAAAGTTACTTGAGATCACATTCTCCTATCTCACAAGATAGAATAGGATCTCACAAAATAAAAAATATTACAAAAATAGTGGGCTAGGAGCCACTTATAACAGAGTCGGTTGTAATCAAAGATTGATCAAAGTTTTTACAAAACAAACAGAAAATAAACTAATAACCATTTATATGAATAATCGAATATGTTTCCTCCATATGATCAGCAACAGGATCTACTATTTCGTGAAAAACAAAATAAATTTAATAAGTTTAGAAAATTACCCATAACTAATTTCTATTTTTTTTTATTTAAAAAGGTCTTAGTTTAGAAAAAAAATTCAAATTCCAAATCAATTTATTTCGAAATAGAGAACATGAATAAAACAAGAGAAAAAATTGTTTTACCATTTTAAAAATTGACTAAAGATGGGTCGGGTAGTTAAGAATTTACGATCGCCTTGACATGTGTTGCATTTTTTATTACTATGTTTCCTGATCTCTTCATGTGTTTAGCTTTCCCCTCTGCGTGCACCTTGAGGTCAATATTTTCTTGTCTCAGTGATTCATTCTGAGCAAAAAGCATTTTAATTCGGGCCTAAAGAATGGTTATGTCAGTGTAATACCATTCAATCCAATGGAAACAAACATCACACTGTACAGGAGGAATGGCAGGTCAATGAAGTGCAAAGTCAAACATGGATGTATCAACCTTACCTGATATTTTCCTTTGATTGTGCCTAATACCAAAGAACCCCTTCTTACCTTTGAGGCATGGTGGCAAATTTGTCACAAAGTCATAAGGTTTAGTAGGAACAATAAATTTCTTCCTGTAACTTTGACAATCTGGATCTTCCAAAACTAGTAAATATTCTATCTCAGTGTATGGGACCTCATCGACCTCAATCAGACCGATCGAGCTCATATGAGTGTTTTTTTGGTTCCTTAATTTCCTTGAAATTAGACGACCTGCCTTTTTTTTCTTGAACCCTAAGTCTGTGCAGTTATTTTTCATTTATTTACAAGGTTTCTCGACATCCGGCTTCACAATAACGTTAGGGATAACATCAATCTTAGGGATAAGAGGGTCAATTAACCCCAATTCAACAGCCTCTTGCTCAGGAAATTATACAAATGAGGGCTTTCCTGGCATCACTGCATCTAGAGGGTTTCTGTTAAGAGAGTCTGGTCCATTGATTGAAATACCAAGCTGGTTTTCAATCAATGGCTCATCTAAGTTAGGGTTTACTATAGGAAGAGTTTGAGCAAAACCATTTCTTATCAAAAAAATATCCCAACAGTCACCCATGGTCGACAAGTGATGAATCAACATAATCTTAATCAATCTGTGATGGAACAGACTTGAATCAACACTTTTTCTCTTATATACATTTTATAGAGAGTTCTCAACAAATAAAATGGCATGCCTGATTAGAAACCAATGAAATACATGAATAAGTCCTCAATCACATTGTCGTGAGAGAGTAAATCCTAGCACCCATTTGGCTCTAAGAAAATGACAGGAGCCATGACAAATGAAACCAGAATGTAATAGGGATAACTCAGGATAATTTTGGGTTTGAATGGTAGGAACAACATGAACAAATCTGAATGGATAGTGGAGAAACGACCATCGCAAAACTTGTGTGTTATCATAGCACATATAGTGGGAATAAACACCAAGGGTTTGATCGTAAATATTTACCTTTCCTTGTAATGAGAGCCAGACATACAAAGTATCGAAACCCCTATGTATGCAACGAATGGCTCATTAATACGTTAAGCCAACAAAGTGAGGTAAGGACATGAGTACAATAGGTGTGCATTGATTTGTATGGCTATTGGTACGACTATTGACTTCGCAAGGGGTTTATCAAATATATCAAAGGCTCTTCATAAATCAAACACAAACTATCAAACCATATTAAAAGCCAAAGCATCGAAAATAGGTCATTCAAACATTAGATTTGGATTTCATATAAGTATGGTGATCTTTTAAAAGGATGCATTCTAAGGCATAGAAGTTATAACACCAAGCTAAATTTTATGTTTGATTCATGCTTTCAGTCATGAATCAAACATAAAAAAAAAATGAAAGTGCAACAATAAAAATTAATGAAGATACATTCTAATCCAATAATCATCTCAAAAGTTTCAAAAATATTCACAAGAGTAAGGTGGTGGCGGCTACAGAAAAATGTAGTTTCTTCTTGTTAAATATCAAACATGTGGGGCTACTAACAATGGCGACATACTGGACGAAACAATTATCTCTGCATTACCAGAAAATTCATGTTAGGATAGATCAGAAAGAATGAAAAGTTAAAACACAGTCGAAAACAAGTCAAGCATTCTGATAAAAACTCAGAAAATCACATAGTCTAGCATCAGATGTGTTTCTGTCCAATTGAAATATGGTGTCAAGTTTTGATTACGAGTGAGCCGACATTTAGGAAACTGACTCCAATACTGTTGACAGGGATATTGTTGCCATCAGCCGTCCATAGCCTTGGAAGGGATGCCATTTAACCCACTCTAACACCTCTACCCTATCCAAGAATTATCCTTTCAATATGAAGGACATCTTTACGATCAATTCAAAAATTCATACTTGATAATTTTCTTAAACCAAACATTGCTTCACTGCGAGCAGGCCTGTTCAATACCCCAATGAAGTTGTCTTGGTGAGAACATGTGGTGGGAGAATTTCTTCTCTTTCGTAGATGAGAAAGAAAGGGGAATTACCAACATAGATTTTTGGTGTCACCCCATGAGCCCAAAGTGCATTATATAGTGCATTGTGCCAGTTATTATTATTTTCCAAAACTGTCCTCTAAATGATATTGATTAAATTTGTATTTGTTGATTCTTATAGACCATTTCCTTGAGGGTAGTAGCTGGCATAATGTTTCAGTTTAATCCCTTTTTCCAAGGCAAAGATGTTCATATCGAGGGATGAAAAGTAGGAGACATTATCAAAGACCAAAAATTTGGGAATACAGAATTGGGTGATGATATGAGAGTTGGGGAAAGATACTACCTGATTTGTGTTTACCACTTTCAAAGGTGGAACTTCGGACCATATGGTAAAATAATCCATTGTTTTAATGATATACTTGTGCTGCTATGAAGAAGAAGGGTTAATTGGTCCTATGATGTCAAGACCCCATTGTTGAAAAGGGGAATCTATAGTGACAGGATGCAAAAGAAATTCTTTCTTTTTTACCCGTCCTGCAACCTTTTGGCAAACTATGCATTTATGACACAACGTGTGGGCATATTTAAACAAGGTGGGCCAATAGTACCCAGCTCTTAACACTTTGTGATCATTGTTGTCTCGACCGAAGTGACCACTGGCTTCACCTGCATGAAGTTCAGATAAAACTTTTTATGATTCTTCCTTTTCTAAACAACTCATGAGAACTCCGTCAAAATTCTTTCGAAATAATACATCATTTATTAACTGGAAAGATGAAGACTTTATCCTGAGTGCTCTTCTGTTTTTAGGATCAAAATAGCAAGGAGAATATCCATGTGTCAAATAAAATTTAACATTCTCATACCAAGAATTGGCAGCAACTTGTGCACAACTAATTTGTTTTTCGTTATGCTGATTTACAATTAAGGTGTTGATTTGACTTTCCTGTTCTTCAACTGAATCAACCACTAGTTTGCATAAGCCTTGACCTCTAACAATTCATGCAGGGGTTATTTCTAGGTCATACTCTTGTAACAACATCATCCAATTTTCCCTTTTCTCACCTAGTTATTTTTGTACTAACAAGTTTCTTACAGCTGGGTAAGGAACGATAACCTTGGTTCTTGATTTTAGCAGGTATGACCGGAAGTGTTTCATTGCTTTAAAAACAACATATTCTTGTTGATATACTGCTGGGTAATTATGCTCTGGTCCTTTGAAAGTTGAGATCATGAAGACACTGGGTATCTCATTACTTTCAGAGTTTTTTTGTGCTAACATAACAGCATAAGATCGGTTAGAAGCAAAGGTGTAAAGCATGAAATCTTGAGAAAAATCGGGACTCATCAAGGAAGGAGATTCTACTATTGCTTTTCTAATGGAATCAAAACATTGAATTTATTATGGTCCCCAATGGTACAGAACATCCTTTTTAGTTAAATTATCCAATGGTCTTACCATTTCTGAGAAACTTGGGACAAATCTTCTGACGAAATTAATCTTTCCCAAAAAGGACTGCATGGATTTTTTGGAAGAGGGAGGGGAGAGTTTATAAATAGCTTGGGTTCTTTTAGGGTCAATAATCATTTCGTATTTAGACACTATAAACCAAGTAGTTTGCCTTGATCTACTACAAAGATTGATTTCTTAGGGTTGAGATATATACCAAACTTGAGGCATCGTTCCAGGATAGCCTTTAGGTGAGACAAGTGATCTTTCTTATTTTTAGAGAAGATAGTAACTCCATCAAGATAGACCACTACTGATTGTTTTATGAGACCATGAATATCAATGGCCATTTCTCTCTGGAAAGTGGATTCGACGTTTATAAGTCCGAATGGCATTTTCCTGTAGGCATAAGTGCCCCATGGGGTACGAAAGGTGGTTTTAAGCTGGTCTGAGGGAGTCATGAGGACCTAGTTGTATCCCAAAAATCCATCTAGTAGAGATAGTCTTTCAAAACCATATACTTGTTGTAGAATTTGTTCGATTGGAGGAACATGGTAGTTTTCCTTGTCAGATGCATAGTTCATGTTCCAAAAATTGACACACATTCGAATTTCACCACTTTTCTTTCTGACAAGGAGGAGATTAGACACCCATTGAGTGTGCCTTAACGGGAAAAATATCTTTGCAGTTAGTAATTTGTTCAGTTCTTTTTTAATAGTGGTTTCCAATTTAGGGTGCATCTTCCTCAATTTCTACTGAAAAGGTCGAGTCTGGGGTTTCATGGGGATGATATGTTGTATGATGTTAGGTTCAAATGTTTTCAAGTCATCATAGGTCCAAGCAAAAACGTCTTTAAATTCTTTAAACAATTTTATGAAAGAAGATCATTCTTGTTCGGAGCATCTCATTCCTAGATTAATATTTTCAGGATTATCCTTTGTTCCTAAATTAACCGACTCATAAATCAAGGAAGAACTATTCGTCTTACAATTAATTGTCCCTCTGAATTTATCATGCAAGTCATAAAACTTCTCTAGTCTTACAACAGATCTGGGGATAGAGTTTACCAGATCAGATGTCAATTCAGGAGATCTAGGATCTGATATTACTATGAAAATGCAGAGGTTTTCATTGTGAGTGCCTTCATCAATGAATGAAACTTGGAAGGTGTCCTCCATATGAAATAACTTGATGATTTGTTGGTCATCGTCGAACACTCTCCAATTGGTGATGTTATCCGTGATCGACAGCCTGAACAACAATTCAATCGAGAGTGCATTAGGAGAAAGACCTTCTATGGGCAATAGTTTAGAAGTGAGATTAGACAATAAAACCTCCTATGAATTACTTAGTCTAGGAATGGAATTTATGTTAACTGTTGAAATTTTTTGCATTAAACTCCATACTTCAGTTTGGTAACTTTTTAGATGTGGTGATAAGTAATGTATGGAGTTTCTTACCTACCTAACCACAATTTATGAATCACCGAATACCATTAAATTATGCACATCCATTTCCAAATCTTTCCTAAGCCCTTGTAGAAGTTCTTTGTATTTGGAAGTATTATTAGTTCACTCAAACTCTAATCGACAAGCAATGAAAGTTTTATTACCCGCGGGATTGATGATTACAGATCCTGCACTGACTCCTTCTTTGGATTTGGATCCATCAAAGTAGAATGACCAGATTTGAGCTTCGTCAGTAGTGTTTGACACGCTTGGAAAAGTTGATGTCTAAGTATAGGTCATAATTTCTAATTGTTGCCTTGGATCAGTGATAGGAGAAGTTTTGATCATGAAGTTACCAAAGAAGATATTCATTCCCTGCATTTCAAATGAACTAGCATATGCAGTGGAAGGTCTGTTTGCATCATTTAAATCTATGACAGTGTGTTTAAGATAATGTTCTATGTTTATCCTAATTCTATTTGGCTATCCATTTTCTACCAGCCACAAATGAGACCAATCTGTGGCAAAGTAACCATGCGACTGTTCGGACCACTCCCTGCTTAAAAAAAAACCATAGACTTCTGGGATGTCAACAACAATAATATCAATTATCTGGTGAACCTTAGGATTGGAATATAATCTAACCAGAACATTATTAAGCTCACAAATTACCTTAATTTTGAGATCAGAAAGTTTAACTTCTACGTTAATTTTTTGACAAACATATAGAGGCATCATGTTTGACGATGCACCAGAATAAACCATTCAATTATTTACATTCCTATTAAAAATTTCAAAGGTTAACAAGAAAGGCAGGACATTTTTCCAAGTGTTAACAGCAGAATTCTGTTGATTTTTAGATGTTATCCCTAAAGTAGTTTTATCTACATTTGATATAGTTTTCTTAGCTAAATCCATTTTATCTAGAGGTCCAGATGTAATTTTAGTTGGGATCCTTTTGGCTGTTTTTGAACCAATTTCTGTGGTTTTCTTGCTGCCGGGATGGTGTTTTTAACTGTTTTCAGCGATACTTTGAATCATTTTCTACAAAATAAGGGGAAATTTCAGCAGCTCAAAAACATAAGTATTAGCCCTTAGTTTTTTCATATCTTCAATTAAATCGTTCTCTAAAATAGGGGTTGCTAAACTTTTTTTTAATTTCAACTTTCTTTGACTATTTCAGAAACACATTATTACAAACTTCAGAAGAAGGTTTGTTTTTTGTTTTTCTTCTTGTGTTGTAGGGGTGAACAATTTCAAAATTTTCTTGGAAGATACTGTCTGATAAGTGACCGAAAATATTGGGAGACGATTCCTCCTTTTCCAACACTTCTTCCTCGGTTATGTATTTAGGAATTTGAGGAGGGATAGAAGAAGAATTATCATGTGTTTCTAATATGGTTTGCAAAGCGTACTGTAAAATCTCAAAATTTAGAACTTCAGTGCTCGGGTTTGGCCGGTTGGGAGGGAAATGTTTTCTGAAAGAAGGCTTAAAACTTCATTTTCTTGTGAATGCCTCCTCAGTTGATCTCTTCAAGTCCACGACCTGATTGGACAGTTTTTGGAAATATTTCTGCAAGCTTTCTAAGTCTAGGGTTTTTGGTTGACTTTTAGTTTGAGGGGTCTAGCAAGGATCTCTATTTTCCTTTTAGAGTCAGAAATTGTTTAATCTTCGCTATTGAGATTGTCTTTTAAGATTAATATATCCTTTTCAATTTGGCTTGCCTCCTCAAAGGCTTCTAATAATGCGTTATTTTTAGACCTTTTGACCCAAATTTCTATATTATTATGTAGAGCTTTGGTGTAATATGCGACAATTAGGATTTCAGCAGGCATTGAATCTGCAGGGATTTTATTCTTTAATTAAGAAATCTTTGGTTGAAGTCTTTCACTTTTTCCTTGGGACTCATTTTTAGGATAGATAGTTCCATAACCAAAACTTCCGGTGATTTATCATCGCCGAATTTCTCCAAGAAACAAGTTTCAAACTTGTCCCAAGAAACAATGGTTTGGGGTTGTTGACAGAAATACCACGTGGAGACATTTCTCTCAAAAGTATAAGTGGATAATCGACATACCACATCTTCATGTTCTACACTCCGGAGTCTAATGTCCAACATAAATTTTTTGATGTGGTCTTCAGCAGATTGTTTGGAATCCAGATCGAATTTGGGTAACCATTTCTCTGGATCTTTTTGTAATGGGTGTTAAGGTCCAGGTACCACCATGACATCTTGATCGAGCCAAGGTCTGGTGGGATTTTTTTGGTTTTCCATGGGCGTTGGTAGTGTTGAAGGCTGTGATGGTACTGATGAGGAACTGCCTTCATCTGAAGATTCTCCTCCTGAAGAGGATGGGGATGAATCAGGTGGGGAAGGTGGAATATTGGATCACCTGGCTCCAAGAATAGGTGTTTCATTAGGATTGGTAGTATGTCCACCTAATGGGTTTGGGCGAAGACCAGTGCCTTGCAGTTGTTCTCGCATATCTAAAAAATCAAGGGGTTGATTAAGTGGCCTTCCAGGTTGTCTGATACGGGCTAAGGCACTATCTGTTTTTATGAGTGACTGATGAACAATTTCTTCGACATTGGCTCCTTGAGGAACTGGTGTTACCGGTTCAATAGGAATCTTGGCATTATCATTTGAGGTAGTTGTTGTTTCAAGCGTAACATTGTTGTATAAGCGACTACGTGTTACGACAAGGCAGCGAGTGTGTGAGGGAGGAGTCTTGCAACCTTCATGTGCCATCAATTGAATTCATGCCCTCCTTCTAGCAACATTTGTTGATAGGCAAATTTGACTTGCCATCAACTGGAAGAATAGATACGAACCGAGGTTGTCTAAATAACCCAACACATTTGGTGTAACCTATTATGATGGGTTTAATGGCTCTGTTAGCCAATTAGGGTCCTATAACAAAGAAAATGAATAAACTAACTAGTGCTAAAACTATAATAATATATAAACTTTAATCTAATTATTTACAAATACATTCAACATAAAAATAAATATGAACGTGCCATTATGTACGGAGTAATTATAGATTGCAAGTTTTTAGTGGATACCTTGCAAAATCAATGTTTGGTAATTGTTTTCAAAAGCAGATAAAGAAATAACATTTTTTATATTTTCTGTTTTCTAATCATAAATCTAAGAAATTAAATTTAATATGTTATGAAACAAGGATAGAGTGGTGGTAAAAGCCAATCTAAAAATTGTCCTATTTCGATAATAAGTAAAATAACAGAAATTAAATGGAAATAAATCTAACCTGAGATTAGTTTCCTACTTTGTCTATGTCTCTGTGCTATCCAAAAAACTCCAACTGTCTTCGTCTACAAGAGAAATCTATGACATGCTTGCCCTCATGCCTCCTGAATAAACTCTAGGTGTTTGTTGACAGCTAGGATATGAGGACAAGATAGTAGAGATGTATGTACAGTGATCTTATAATTATGAATGATTACAAAAACATAAATCTGAATGTAAAACATTCATTTTATCAATCAACTAAACATCAAATGTAAATCATGATATTAAAATTGATATAATGATCACAATGATAATTTGTGAAACAACAATTTATAGACAAACTTTAAAAGCATTCAATAATATGAAATTTCATATGCTAAAGAAGCTAAAGTTGTGTAACATATCAATATCTCATAATGTAAAAGTCAAAACATAGATGGAACAATGCCATAGTGGTCTAAAAACAAAATGCAAAACACTTGTCCATAAAGTTCTGAGAATTACATGCTTATCATTTGTTCCATCCAAAGATGTTTGTTGCTTACAAAATGAACAGTATTTAAAGTGACTTGAGATCACATTCTCCTATCTCACAGGATAGGATAGGATCTCATAAAATTGAAAATATTACAAAAATAGTGGGCTAGGAGCCACTTATAACAGAGTTGGTTTTAATGAAAGATTGATCAAAGTTTTTACAAAAAAAAAACAGAAAAGAAACTACTAATCATTTAGGTGCATAATCGAATATGTTTCCTCCAGATGATCAACAATAGGATCTACTATTTCCTGAAAAACAAAACAAATTTAATAAGTGTAGAAAATTACCCATAACCAATTTCTATTTTTTTTTTATTTAAAAAGAGACTTGGCCACATAATCAAAAATACAAAATCAAAGATTCTATAACCAGTCTTAGTTTATAAAAAAAATCAAATTCCAAATTGATTTATTTCGAAATAGATAACAAGAATAAAACAAAAGAATTTTTTTTTTACCATTTTAAAAATTGACTAAAGATGGGTCTGGTAGTTTAGAATTTACTATCGCCTTGATATTTGTTGCATTTTTTATTACTATGTTTCCTAATCTCTTGATGCATTTAGCTTTCCCCTCTGTGTGCACCTTAAGATCAATATTTTCTTGTCTCAATGATTTATTCTGAGAAGTAAGCGTTTTAATTTGGTCCTAAAGAATGGGTATGTCAGTGTAATACGGTTCGATCCAATGGAAACAAATATCACACTGTACAAGAGGAATGGAAGGTCGATGAAGCGCAAATTCAAACATGGATGTATCTACCTTACTTGATATCTGCCTTTGATCATGCCTAATACCATAGAATCCCTCCTTACCTTTGAGGCACGGTGGAAAATTTGTCACAACGTCATAAGGTTCAGCAGGAACAATAACTTTCTTCTTGTAACCTTGACAATCCAAATCTTCCAAAACTACAAAATCTTCTATATCAGGATCCGAGACCTCATTGACCTCGATTGGACCAATCAAGCTCAGATGAGTGTCATTTCAATTCCTTAATTTCCTTGAAATTAGACGACCTGCCTTTTTGTTCTTGAACCCTAAGCTTGTGCAGTTATTTTTCATTGCTTTACAAGGTTTCTCAACATCCGGCTTCACAATAACGTTCAAGATAGCATCAATATTAGGAATAAGAGGGTAAATTAGCCCCAATTCAACAGTATCTTTCTCAGGAAATTCTACAGATGAATGCTTACTTGGCATCATTGCATCTAGAGGGTTTATGTTAAGAGAGTCTGGTCCATTGATTGAAATACCAAGCTGGTTTTCAATCAATGGTTCATCTAAGTTAGGTTTTACTATAGGAACAGTCTGAGAAAAAACATTTCTTATCAAAAAAATGTCCCAACAATCTCCCACCGTCGACAAGTGATGAATCAATAGAATCTTAATCAATACATGATGGAACAGACTTGAATCAACACTTTGTCTCTTATATCTTTTGGACATTTTATACAGACTTCTCAACAAATAAAATGGCATGCCTAATTCAAAACCAATTAAATGCATAAGTAAGAAGATGTGGTAGAGGAAGACCAATTTGTATCACCCTTCACAGGTCACAAATTGTTTAAGAATCAACAACAAGCTATGCCACCTAGGTTTAACCAGGGAGATGGAAATACCTTTTTCGCAACAGTTGATTTTTCAGAACGTCATAAACAAGCTCCAGGGTACTCTTTCAATTCGGGCGTTTTTGAACCTTTTCTCACCTGTCGATGGAAGCCCTATTTCTTCACTTACAAACCCCTCGGTTAATTCTAACTACGTGTCCCCAATTTTTTCTCTGCAACCATCAAAGGTATGCATGAAAGACTTTGCCACCTGAAGGTTATAGGCTTCAAATATTTTACAGAAAACATCCAAGCCTTATCTTTTTAAGTCCTCAATCACATCATCATGAGAGATTAAATGTTGGCACCCATTCGGCTCCAAGCGAATGACAAGAGCCATGACAAATGCAACCAGAATGTAATAGGGATAAATCATGTTAGTTTTAGGTTTTAATGGTAGGAGCAACAGGAACAAATCCGAATGGATAGCGGAGAAACGACCATAACAAAGCCTGTGTGTTATCATAACACAGATAGTGGGAGTAAACACCAAGGGTTTGATCATAAATGCCTTACCATTCCTTGTAATGAGAGCTAGACATATAGAGTACGAAAACCTTATGTATGCAATGAATGGCTCATTAATACGTTAAGCCAACAAAGTGAGGTAAGGACATGAGTACATTGGGTGTGCATTGATTTGTATGGCTATTGGTATGAATACTGAATTCACAAGGGGTTTATCAAATATATCAAAGGCTCTTCATAAATCGAACACAAGCCATCAAACCATATTAAAACCCAAAGCATCGAAAATAGGTCATTCAAACATTACATTTGGATTTCATATAAGTATGGTGATCTTTTAAAAGGATGCATTCTAAGACATAAATTATAACACCAAGATAAATTTTATGTTTGATTCATGCTTTCAGTCATGAATCAAACATAAAAAAAAAATTGAAAGGGCAACAATAAAAATTAATGAAGATACATGCTAATCTAGTAATCATCTCAAAATTTTCAAAAATGTTCACGAGATTAAGGTGGTGACGGCTACAAAAAAATGCAATTTATTCATGTTAAATATTAAACATGTGGTGTTGCCAAAAATATGTTAATTTACAAACACCATAAGCCACGTTTCAACCGTTAGCATTACTATCACTTCCAATCTCAAGTAATTATTTAAAACAAACCTTCTTTAAGAATCCTGGTCGCAATAGTTCAGAGTTGAGAAAACGATAATAAATTTTCCATGATGTTCAATTTCATAACCTTCCTCTCTCATATGGAAGTGAATTCATAGACATAAAATACTCCTTGACATGTGCTCGAGCCTGGAATACCTACTTGAATAAATTCATCCTAGTCTATAAATGGCAGAGCACCACCACTTTACACCTGGGCGTTTCCATTTCATCGACACTTTGTAACCGATGTATTCAGGCTCGGGCACTTGGCTTCTTATTGTGGCATTCAACACTGTTAACATGATAAACACTTGGTATCTAGAAGTGTGTGGGATATATCCCACATTGCTAGCGGAAGTTTTTTTATTATTGTTTGAATACACTCAATGTTGTAACATATGTCGATGTGTTGAGAAACTAGTAAGTCACTTGTGGGCTCCTCCTTGATGTGTCTTTGTGATTTGGGTGCTTTGTCTCGACTTGTGTGTTGATGGAAGGTTCTTGGCTCTAGACTTTGACCTCAGTTCCTGATGGGMTTAATTGGAGATTGGCCCTCGGCCAATTTTTTTTTTTTAATAAAATAATCATTATCCTATAATGAAAAACACATCAAGCCTGTAAAGAGCCCAAGAACATAAAATTGACTATAAAATCCAAAAATTGGCTAGTAAAACCAATTTTATTTTTCAAAAACTACATTTAATTCGCCAAACCATTTTAATTCCTTTGCCCCAAGAGAACCTAAATATCTTAACCAAGAATGTAAATCCCAAGAATTTCCTACCAAAAGTTGATGAATGCGCTACCGAAAGTTCCCGTAGCATAATTTTTCCTTTGAACTTCCTCAAGATAGAAAGAGTGCTAACAATGATCATCCAAGGTAGGAATTCAAAATGACTACACTATTCACTCCCAGGTATGTAAATTTATTTTACAATCATTTGTTTTATTGTACTAACTTTGGACATAAGGTTGGAGATTGCAAGGCTTATGAAAGAAGTTTTCAGGAAAGAAATGCTCATGTAGCCTCACATAATATTGAATGTTATAAATGACACAACTATGGTCATATAGCTTGGAATTGTAGAAGCATGATAGTTCCATCCATAAAGATAGAAACAAATATAAGATATAAGAAAGTATGGAAAAGAAAACGTGATGAACAAGTGAACAAGGACCAAGTCCCATATATCCCAATATTGACAATAATATGAGATGAAGAAAAATCTACAAAGGTAAAGGAAGATGTCAAATAAAGAAAGGTTTGGAGAAGAAATGAAAGAAAATAATGTAAGGTAAATAAGGAACATGTTAAAGATATTGTACTTTAAGGAATTGTAGAGAAATATCAATCCAAAAGTAGAAAGGGTGAAGTTAGAGTTCATAGAAAAGATGAGTCTACAGACAAAGATTGATACTTCATCGGGAGGGAATTATTTTGAGCCATCTGGCTTGGAGACTCCCAATATTATGAATGTTGAACAAGGGGAGTCGAGAAAATAACTCTACAGATCAGAGAGTATATTTAGAGTAGTTTGAGGTATTCCATAATGATGTTGCAATTGTTTCAAAGTGGTTCAATAGTATATGTAGAGATATCATCAGTATAGAATGTTTCAGACATGCAGAGTTTGGTATGAAGATATAGAATATAATTAGACATATTTGATAATCGTTTATAGTCATGCAAACTTCATGATAATATAGTGATACATGGATCAGTATTGTGGACAGTTGAGTAGAAGAGTCTTGGACAATATGAATAGAGATGGATTCAGACAATGTTGGATGATTATCTGAATGCTTAAATTTTTAAATCTTAATATTGANGTTTATAGTCATGCAAACTTCATGATAATATAGTGATACATGGATCAGTATTGTGGACAGTTGAGTAGAAGAGTCTTGGACAATATGAATAGAGATGGATTTAGACAATGTTGGATGATTATCTGAATGCTTAAATTTTTAAATCTTAATATTGAATTATTTTTATATATGTCAGTTCATTACTCAAGGAAGCACCAATGGAAAATAACTCCAATAGGTTGAGGTATAGGTTGATGCATGTATGATGCATGGAAAGGTCCAAGGATCTTCATACGAATAATAGATCATGGTATTCTTGATGTAGTATTGTTGAGAACCTGATCAGTGTTTTGGTAGAGAAGCATCGTTCACAGTAGAAGCAAATTGTAGTGATTGCATATTTTTCAAAGTGATTACACGACATCATGCAAAGAAGATAGGGGGAGTAATACCCACAGAGGGATTTATTTTCTTAACCATGACTAGTTATACTGGGTACATTATTAGATCGATACGAGGATTTAATCCTTGTCAAAGGGAGATAGAAGGTAATCAGAGGTATGAACACAGGGGGAGAAACCCCATGGAGAAATACCCTTTTCCATTGATGTCAAATGGGGAGAGTTGGAAACATTTATGAGGAGTATGAGCATAAGTGTTGTCATGACTAAGTGTTTCCATCAATTCCAAAGGGGGATATTATCAGACAATTGACCTAGATTGTTGGATAGTTGGATACTTGGTTGCAATTGATGTCAACTCTTGGAGAGTTATATTGTAGATTGATGTCAACCCTTAAAGAATGATGTTGAACCTTGAGTATGCCTGGTAGCACATTCTGGTAACCCCAATAGTATGGTTAACGCACTCAATTTTTTTTTAGGTATAAAGGCATGAATATCAGGGTATATGCAGGTAAGACTATTCTAGATGGATAGTACATTTCATGCAATTTATGGTGATATGTGGATCATCACATAACTCCTCACGATTAGAGATTTATGGCCTTATGAAGTTGGAGAAACCTCATGAGTTATCTAGAAGAATCTAAAAGGTCAAAGAAGTTAATTTATTCTAGAAGATTCTAGAAGAAGTTTACTAGTCAAAGTGGTTGTAACTAGGAGTTAATCATGAGTTAAGTTGTTACAAAAATAAAATAATTAAAAGTAAATTAGTTGAGACTAGAAGTGGTGAGTTTAATAATTGTAGATAAATTGTTTATAAGTGGACAAGTGGTTAGAAGTGGGTTACCTAAAAGAAGGAAGTTGGGTTAAGTTAGTTAGAAGGTAACCCCTTGAGGAAGCTACTTGGAGAGTATACATAAGAGAGAAAGGGTCTCCTACTAGAACCTATTAAGCACATTGAATATCTATTATTTTSTAAGGTTTATGTAGGTACTCCTTGATAMATMTGAAGTTAYGCAAKTMTGAGGTAGTAAGAAGGGTTGACGATGAAAGTTTYGRAGTTGCAGAAATACTRAAAAAARCCCTAGTTTTTTAGTTTTATGCAGGCTGCAGTGGAAGAGGTCACTACATATGCGGGTTGGCAATGAAAGAGAGTGCATACATATGCATGGTGAGAAAGAGGAGGTCGTGTATAGTGGGGAAAATCCATAAAATATTGATTTGTTGAGGGTGCCAGGTTCTCAGAGTCTAAAAGCAAGTTCCCGAGAAGTTCTACAGTRATCAGGTACAACAAATCTATCTACAGGTTCAAAAGGTACGTCATATTCTTATGTGTAGTTRGATATTGTTGTCTACRTGAGATATGGTTATGGGAGTTTGAGGATTTTCCCYAGAGAGGTTGTTGGTTGTATGACACTTATTRTRTGAGCTAGATCTATAGAAATACATCTCTGGTATGTTTGGTATWYATCATTGTTACATCTTGTTGGGTTGAGTGTTGAGGCATATATTTTATGTCTTGATACATGGTTGAGGGATTTTGGTTGTGATGTGYTTTTGAAGTTATTGGTGTAGTTTGAGGTTTCATTACAGTGAGGTTTCGATGCATTGTTTATTTAAGGTTTTATGGTATTTGGTTTATGGAGAGTATGGTTTATTTCTAGAGGCATCTTGTTGGTTATCTTGGTGATATTGTGCATATGGTTGAAAGTGGTCTTGGTGATTGATCTTGGTGAGCAGATCTTATTTGGTTGATGAGATTTATGAGATAGGTTAGTATGACATGTTGTGTTTTGTACAGTTGTTGTACTTTTGTTGTTATAGATTGGATATAGTAATATGTTACAAGTTGATGTGACAGAGACAGTAAATGCCTCAAGGGATGGAAGTGTCTGAGGTTCATAACAGTGAAAAACCTATATTTCTTAAGGTGTACGAATGTTGCAATATATATAGGTCCTATACATATGTTGGTTGCAGTATAAAAATGTCACATACATATGTGAGATGCATTATAGACAGGTTGCGTAACTGTTGGTTTTTGTTGGTACAAGTTGAATTATGGTACAGGTTGATTATAGGCTATTGGTATAGGTTGGTTACAAGTTGTTGTCACAAATTGGTATATCTCATAATGACAGTGTGGCAGTGGTTTCATCAACTATTTGGAACTTATATTTAAGGGAGATTGGAGGGGAAATGATAGGTGGTTTTATCCACCTTCAAATTGGAGCAGGAGAACATAGGGTGTTTTAGCCTCCTTCTGGTTGTATCGAGAGAATTGGGGAGTTGGATATTCCTTCAGGTTGTAGCCTGTGAAACTAGGGGGTTGGATCCTCCTTCCAGTTGGAGCTGGACAATTGGAAGTTGGTGCTTCCTTGAATGTAATTCTTGACATATAAGAAAAGCAATATGTGGTTTTCTCACACATTGGGTTTCCACGTAAATATTGGTTTATTGTGTATTGTGTGGATGTGTTTATTATTGTTCATTATACTATGATTGATGTTAATTTTTATGATGTAATAATATATTGATGATGAACTAATGAACATTGTGGAATAAGTTAAAAGAATATACATTATGGTAAAAAGGATTAATAAGTGGTATAAATTGTTCATTACTGATTCAACCCCCCCCCACCTTAGTAATCCAACAATTGGTATTAGAGTCGGTTCCTTCAGGAAACAATCTAGCCACTAGAAGGAGATCATGGAATACAATGAGAATAGAGTAACAATGCTTGATGGTCAGATTGGTCTAGAGTATGAGATATGGAGTGGAAGGACGAAAGTATTTTTATAGGCACAGGGGTATGATACTTGGAAATTAGTTGTTATAGGATATGATAGTTCAAAACAAGAAAAGAATGCATACGAGATGGAACTAAAATGAAATAAAAAGATTGCAATGCATTTCATTTTGGAAGGACTATATGATTCAGTAAAGGAAAAAGTGGGTAAATGTTCATCATCCAAAGAAATTTGGGATAAGTTACATAATATTTATTCTTCACCCATCACAGAGTTAGAGAATGTAGGTATAGAACAAGAGGAAAGATGTTAATCATGTCAAATGGATTCATAAGAAGAATAAGAGTACAAAATCAAGATAAGTATGTTTTTCTGCTTTAAATGTGAAAAAGGAGGACATCTTGAATATTAATGACCATATTTGAAAATTTAAATTGATGGGATAGAAGATGCCAATGAAGTAGTATACAATCAATGAGAAATTAAAATTGAATAAGAAATCGTCACCTTGGAGATCCAACTTGAAGAAGCAAGAAAAACAAAAGAATTAATGAAGATCCAAATGAAGAAGAAATAAGAGGACTATGAGAAGCTTGAAGAAGAAGTTGTTATGTTAAGAGTAAAAGTTTTCAAGCTCAACAAAAGCATTGAAGAAGCATCCACATCATCAGAAAATATAGTTTAAGAGAAATGTCATGGGTCATCGGAAGCAAAAAGTGAAGAAAATAATAAGAGTTATGCAAAAGTTCTTGAAGGAAGGAATCATGGTCAACCAAAATCTAAGGAAATTAATAAATATGCATTTTCAAGAAGAACCTCCACATTCAAGCCAAAAAGAAGCATCAATGATGATCAACCATGACATGAATTCAAAAGGACTACACCATTCACTCCCATGTATGTAAATTTATTTTAGGGTCATTGTTTTTATTGTACTAACTTTGGACATAAGGTTGCATATTGCAGGGTTTATGAAAGAAGTGTTCAAGAAATAAACGCTTATGTGGCCCCACATAATATTGAATGTTAAAAGACACAACTATGGTCATAAATATTTGAATTGTAGATGCATAATAGTGCATAAAGAGATATAATATATAAGAAAGTTTGGAAAATAAAACACGTAGAACAAGTGAACAATGACCAAGTCCCAGAGATCACAAAATTGGAAATAACAGGAGATGAAGCTAAATATACAAAGAAAAAGGAAGATGTCAAATACATAAAGGTTTGGAGAAGAAAAGAAAGAAAATAAGAGAATTTAAATAAGGAACACGTTAAAGAGATTGCAATTTTAGCAATTATAGAGAAAGATCAATCCACAAGTAAAAAGGGTTAAGTTATAGTTCAAAGAAATTATGAGTCTATAGACAAAGATGGAGACTACTTCGGGAAGGTATTATTCTGAGCCATATGGCTTGGAGACTCCCAGTATTATGAATGTTGAATAGGGGGAGTCTATACATCATCTCTATAGGTCAGAGAGTATCTTTCAAGCAATTTGAAGTATTTCATAATGATGTTACGGTTGTTTCACAATGGTTCAATAGTAGATGTAGATATATCGTCGGTAAAAAATGTTTCAGACATGGAGAGTTTGGTATGAAAATAGAGAATATTAGTAGACACATTTGATGATCATTTGAAACTGTACAGACTTCATGATAATACACTGGCAGATGGATCAACATTGTGGACAGTTGAGTAGCAGAGTCTTGGACAATATGGAAAAAGATGGATTCAGATATTGGTTTAGATAATGTTGGATGATTATTTGAATGCTTAAATTTGTAATTCTTAATATTGAATGATTTTTATATATGTCAGTTAGTTACTCAAGAAAGCACCAATGGAAAATAACTCCAATAGTTTTAGGTATAGGTTGATGCATGGACAGGTCCAAGTGTTTTCATACAAATAGTAGATCATGGCATTCTTGATGTAGTATTGTTGAGTAGTCGATCAATGTTCTGGTAGAGAAACAACGTTGGCAGTAGAAGAAGATTGCACTGATAGCATATTGTTCACAGTGATTACACAACATTCCACAAAGAATATAGGGGGATTCATACCCACAGGAGGAGTTATTTTCTTAAGCATGACTAGTTAGAGAAGGTACAATATTAGATTGACAAGGGGAGTTAATCCTTGCCAAAGGGGGAGATAAAGTAATCAAAGGTATGAAGACAGGGGGAGCATCCACATGGAGAGATACCCTTTCCCATTGATGTCAAAAGGGGAGAGTTAGAAACATTGATGAGGAGTATGACTAAGTGTTTCCATCAATTTTGGTGTTGCCATCAATGCCAAAGGGGGAGATTGTCAGACAATTGTTCTAGATTGTTCGCCAGTTGGATAGTTGGTTGTCATTTATGTCATCCCTTGGAGGGTGATGTTTTAGATTGATGTCAAACCTTAGAGATTGATGTAAAACCTTGAGTATGTCTAGTGGCACATTATGTTAACCCCAATAGTATGGATAAGGGACTTCATTTTCTTTTAGGTATAAATGCCTGAAGATCAATGTATATGCAATTCAAACTATTCTAAATGGATATTACATGTCATGTCATTTCTGGTGATATGTGGAACATCACATAACTCCTCACAGTTAGAGAGCTATAGCCTTGTGAAGTTGGAGAACCCTCATGAGATATCTAGAAGTCCCTAGAAGGTCAAAGAAGTCAATTTATTCTTGAAGCTCCTAGAAGAAATTTACTAGTCAAAGTGGTTGTAACTAGGAGTTAATCATGACTTTAGTTGTTGCAAAAAGAAAATAATTAAAAATAAATTAGTTGCAACTAGAAGTGGTGAGTTTACTATTTGTGGATAAAGTGGTTATAACTGGAAAAGTGGTTAGAAGTGGGTTATCCCTAAAAGAAGGAAGTTGGGTTAAGTTAGTTAGAAGGTAACCCCTTGAGGAAGCTACTTGGAGAGTATAAATAAGAGAGAAAGGGTCTCCTATTAGAACCTATTGAGAACATTGAATATCTATTATTTTGTAAGGTTTATTGTAGGTACTCATTGATACATCTGAATTTATGCAAGTTTGAGGTAGAAATAAGGGTTGATGGTGAAATTTTTAGAGTTGTAGAAATACTGAAAAAAAACCCTATTTTTTGAGGTGTACGCAGGCTACAGTGGAAGAGGTTACGTACATATGCGGGATGGAAGTGAAAGAGGGTGCATGCATATGCATGATAAGAAAGATAAGGTCGCATATAGTTTGGAAAAGCCATGAAAAGTTGAGTTGTTGAGGGTACTAGGTTCTCAGAGTCAGAAAGAAAGTTCCCAAGAAGGTCTATAATGATCAGGTACAATAGATCTATCTACATGTTCAAAAAGTATTCCATATTCTTATGTGTAGTTGGATGTTATCGTCTACATGAGATATGGTTATGGGAGTTTGAGGATTTTACCTAGAGAGGATTTTGGTTGTACTCAACTTATCATATGAGCTAGATCTACAGAAATACAATTTTGGTATGTTTGGTATTCATCATTGTTACATCTTGTTCGATTGAGTGTTGAGGCATATCTTGTATCTCTCGATACATGGTTGAGGGATTTTGGTTGTGATGTATTGCTGAAGTTATTGGTGTATTTTGAGGTTGCATTATAGTGAGCATTTGATGCATTATTGATGTAAGGGTTTATGTTATTTGGTGAATGGAGAGTATGGTGTATTTGTAATGACCCCTTCGTTACGTCTCTAAACAACGAAGTACAAAAGGAATTTTTTTTTCTTTTCTTTTAGTTTGGTTCCATGAAGAAATAAGGAATTAACCACGTCACATAATTCATACCAATGCAAAAACACATGACATCATAACTTAAAGTGACGC
>JASDQU010027181.1:0-10481 GCA_032191745.1 Picea mariana
CATTTGTATTTGGCAATCAAGAATAGTGTTCTTCATCCCTCCTTTCAAATTACTTGATCTTATTATTGTTTCCTGAAAGCACTGTTTCTTTAGATGTGTGATGAGTTGTTTATTTCATTGATCATTAAAGACCCCATTGTCCCAAACACATAAAAACCATTATTTCTAAGTTACCAAGCATCCTTAGCCTACAACCCTAAGGAGTTTCTTGGAGTGATAACATACAGCATCTGCATCTATCAGTCCTTCAAATAATGGAATATCAAAATTTACCTGTACTTTGAAGGGGGTTGCATAGCCGCTTGATGAAGATGCTTCTCCTGTGGGAAGTCGTCGAAGGATCTGTGCAAAGTTGCCCATTATTTTGTTCCTTTGTCGTGCAAGGGATTCCTCAAGAAACATTTTAAAAGGATCTCCTACTCCATCATCTTTCTTTTTATCCCCCATGGGTTTTTTCGGGCTCGGCGAGACCGATCTTGGAAAGGCTCGACTGGTTTGAGTCCCAACTTCTTGTACCCGGATCTTGTCGGGGACATGCACGAAGAAAAATAAATGAAGAGCGGACCGCTCTAATATCATTGATCCAGATTTATGAGCAGAACGAAATGAATAACATACTGAATACAATAACATAGAGATAACAACAGATATCCATTGAAAAATAACTTCTATTGAATAAATGAAATAGGTTGAAACTGTAAAACTGCAGAATTGAAACAACTTTCTCGAATAGTGGTAGATATCTCTAAGAAGAGATGTGGCTTCTACGTGCATATGTATGAGAAGAATGATTACAATGAGTCTCCAGGGGCCCTTTTAACATTATTCATGAATTCCAAAACCCTAGACATCSAAAAACCTAACCCTAGCAGGTAAAACGCCAAAAGTTATGTGGGCCTCGATGTGTAAGTTGGTACCTCAACTTCCTGGGGTAGTAATGTTTGCATACGACCTCCGTTTTAGGCACATGATATCCCTTTGGAAAGGTCTTTTTGATAACTACACATTATTCCATCAAACTCTAACTCTGTCTATAGTTTGATTGTGGCAAGCCAATAAAACACTCTTTAGGTCCCCAAAACGGCCCTGGAAGTACAAAAAGATGTACTGACATGAAAAATTTGAAACTAAGCCAGTTGGATTAGGTGGATGGCCACCAATATCCACCTGGAAGATGTGTAGGGCTTCAGACAACCTCGGAAGTGTAGAATACACAATTACAAAGAAGTACAGAAGAACGTGCTAAAATAAAAATTGTCAAGAAGAGCCAATTGGAATAGGTGGGTGGCCACCAATATCTACCTAGATCATTGAAATAACCCAGAAACCCAAAGAAAGAGAGAATGAGTAGGAATATAGAAATCTCACAAATTGTCCATCCTCGGTCAAACTAATCCAACCACCAATTTCCCTGTAAGGAACAAAGACAAACAAAAACAAAACAAAACCATTCAATTTGAGGATTAGATCTTCTTACTCCCTTTCTAACTAAAATGGGGAAATGAAATGATTTATTTTTAATTTATATTATATAAAAAAAACATGGATAACATTGTTTATATATGCAGGTTTATATATATATATAATGCCATGAGGGTTAGCTCAAGCATGCTTAGAAAGTCATGAGATATGTCCCCCCAGTGATACATTGAACTCTCTTAATCACCTCGGGGTGAGGCTCCTTAATCAGGGTTAACAATTTAATATATATATATATATATATATATATATTGTTTTTTATATATTAAACCTTGTATATAATATAGACAACAACTTGCAACCACAACACAAAGCATTTGGCCTAAAAAATGCATCAATGATTTGACAACAACCCTTAATAACCTATAAATGCATGCATCTAATAGTTTGAATGATTCACTTACAATGACCCTAGACTTACCTCCTTCGTTGAATTTGATGGCACTCTTGAAAGACATTATAGCTTCAAATTTTCGCTTAGCAAAAGCCTCTTCTAACAACTTCAAAGCCTTATTAGTAACTGCCATGGGGCTATAGCAATGAGTTTGCTTTTGATGTGACATTAATTTGTTTTTTACCATAAATTTGTGTATGCAATGTAATGTTTAACATAGGAAAACAAATATGTATTTTTGGATATAATAAAAATATTTGTGTTTCTCATTTCTAATTGGTTGATAGAAATGAAGTGTTATTGATCCCTTCATGTATTTCAATATGTAGAATTAATTACATAATCAACAAATTTCACGAATCACCACATCTAAATATAAAAAGTTGTACTATGTATTTATTATTATGCATTATTATATTTATATTATATTTATTATCTAATATATTATTTAGATTATATTAATTATGTAATATAATAAATATTATATAAAAATATATATTATTAAATTTGAAAGGTTTATTTTCAAAAAGAAAAATTGAATATTTTTAAAATGTAATTTGCATTTGGCTAGCTTAACTTAATTGGAAGGAAATTTAGGTTAATCCCAAAACTATACAACACCCACATTAAAGTAAAAAAGTGGTCAGAGATCCTGACCAATACGACATATGAAAAATATATAAACTAAGTTTCATGGAGCAGCACGTCTTCCTCCATTCATTGTGAGTCTAGGTTGAATTCTTTGAATTCCAACCTTTTTGACGGTATAGTTATCAGTGTTAATTTTTTTCATTTAAAATCTTCACAAATTGATTTCTTTTAAAACTATGAAACTAGCCCCTAGTTAACATATTGTTCATGTTTCACAGTAATCATCATCATCAATAATTATAGGGTGTCATCTATCATCTCCATTTCCAAATCTGCTTGGCAGGGACTAAGCTGCCATGCAACCCTTGTTATAATTAGTAACATATGCCTAGTGATGTTTTTGGTGGTGTAGGCTCATAATCTCACCACTAAATAACTGGTTTCAATGCACTATATTCGTATGGAAGCTCTGGATCTCTCAGTATTAGAATCCTCTTTTAAATAAAACGCCAATGCCACCCACCTTCCTCCCTACAAATTCTACCATGGTAATGTCTCTCTCCCCACAAGACAATCCTATGTCGCCTCTGCAAATCCATATCGCGGACATATTCATATTTAGTGGATAGACCAGATTTCGTAGCTCGATCAAAAACCTATGAATCTGCATTAATGTATGCATCGTAAACAAAGAAAGGAATTTCAGAAGATTAAATAATAAACTAGATCAACCAATTAGCACAGAAGATGAAACCACAAACGAGATCAAGTAACTGACTAAGAATTCCCTTTCATCCTCCACACCCATTCCAAGTTTGATTTTCTTTCTATATAGTAGGGAAGATAGGCACTGAGGGGGAGGGTCGGCCATGGAGCCATGGCCATGCTTGAAACCCTCACCCACATCTATTGTAGAGAAAAGAAACCAAGTCGAATGAGAATTAAAATGAGAACAGATGGCTAGGGTTTTGTTAATCGCTCTATATATTGTGGAAATTCCAGTAGGAGGCATGCAGACCTCAAACTTATCGATATGTTTGATTGGCCTCAGATTTATCTATATGTTTGATTGGCCTCAAAGGTCACAAGTTAAAATATACATGGGTTAGGGTATGTATACCTCCATAGACTTTACCACAAATCGTTAGGTGGAGGGGGTCCCTTGTCCCACAAACAAGGGGGTCTCATACACCAATTTAGTGTTTGGCTTTGCCGTGACCTTACAGTTAGATTATTATTATTATTATTATTATTATTAAGGTTGAATAATATGAACATTATAATGTTAATTAATTAATATAATGTTACTTAAATGTTTTAATGGGATTATATTTAATTAATCAAAATTATATTAGGGATTTTAATTAATTATTTAAAATTAGATGGATTAATTATGCTATTAATTAGTGTATAAAGTTGTAAGGTTATAAAAAGGATTTTGATGCACATTAATGAGGTAATTAAGGGTATTTAACAAGTACACACAACAACTCTAACATAACTAGAAAAGAAAGGGAAATAGTAGGATACCTAGACAAAGTTACCGAGCTTAGATGCTTTTGACCCTTGACCTATAGCCACTTTGCCTTAATTGAGTAACACATGTTTACAAGCAAGTATAAAGAAAACTTACACCTAACCCTATGTTTGCATGTGTAAGTTGTTTCTGCTTTTGTATCTTTGGGAGGTATTCCCACAAGTGGCATTGGTGTCTAGTATGTGGGATTCTTCATTGGCACCACATTAGACTTTTCCTTTGGTGAAAACCCCCTTGGAATGGAGTTTGGGGCTTCATGGTATTGTTGATGGGATTTAGGGGCTTGTGTTGGGGTGTTACACCCACAAGGAGGAATAAAGAATTCTAATTTAATGTTGAGTTTAGAAGGGATTCCTAAACTCACTCATTAGACTCCTATAAAAGGAGAGGTAATGTGTGGAGACATTATGAATGCATCTCATTGCGACATTATGGAGTTGGCATAAGTGAGTAAGAACTTGTGCCAAGGAGATTGGGGTGGAAATCTAAGCAAAGGAAATTCTTCACTTTGGAAAATCAGGCCTAGGGTTTCTATACATTCTTTCTCTGTTTTTTCAACCGAGGAGACTAGGCTACACGTGTGATCTCACATGTGTGAGACGAAGAGGAGAAACAGGTCGCACGTGTGGGACCATACAGTCCATATAGGTAATGTCATCAATCCATACAAGTGACTTTCATAATCTATATAGTACGTACAAGTAAGGTCAACATTTGTACAGTCTGTACAAGTGACATCAACAATCGTACAGGTGACGTCAGCAAGTCTTGCAATAGTTTAAAAGTTGGAAGAGTTTTTCTGGAATTTTCTAAAGTTGTAATTTTGTTGGGAGGACTTTTTTTGTCCTCGGAAATTTTCAATCTAAAAATTTTACAAAATATAAATTTGTGTCTCATGTGCATGGATGATTTATCTTTGATATTTATGTTTCTGTTGTGATTTTTCTGTCATAATTTCAGTGTAAAATTATTCAGTGATAACAACCCTAGTTTACTGTTTGAGTTCACTTTGAAGTAATTTTNTACATTCTTTCTCTGTTTTTTCAACCGAGGAGACTAGGCTACACATGTGATCTCACATGTGTGAGACGAAGAGGAGAAACATGTCGCACGTGTGGGACCATACAGTCCATATAGGTAATGTCATCAATCCATACAAGTGACTTTCATAATATGTATAGTACGTACAGGTAAGGTCAACATTTGTACAGTCTGTACAAGTGACATCAACAATCGTACAGGTGACGTCGGCAAGTCTTGCAATAGTTTGAAAGTTGGAAGAGTTTTTCTGGAATTTTCTAAAGTTATAATTTTGTTGGGAGGAATTTTTTTGTCCTCAGAAATTTTCAATCTAAAAATTTTACAAAATATAAATTTGTGTCTCATGTGCATGGATGATTTATCTTTGATATTTATGTTTCTGTTGTGATTTTTCTGTCATAATTTCAGTGTAAAATTATTCAGTGATAACAACCCTAGTTTACTGTTTGAGTTCACTTTGAAGTAATTTTCAGATTTGAAATTGAATGCATCAATTGCCTAAAAAATTGACATGGAATCATAGCATAGGCTCTAGAAAGAGAGGGAATCGTCTCTTGAGACACGAGTGGTTGCCTATTTTTTTTTTTTTGCAGATTTTTTGTTTTGGGAAGGACACAATGATGAGCACTCTTAGAATTGAGGGCAGGTTGGAAGGAGCCACTAATTTTTGGGCCTGGAAGGCTAGGATCTTTTTTCTCTTGGAAGAGAATGATCTAAAATATTATGTTAAGATGGTGGTTCTGGATCCAAAGGATGTGCATGATTTGGAATCTCATAAGAAGAGGGAAGTGAAGGCCAAGTGGGTTTTGTTGGATTCTGTGAAGAATCACTTGATTCCTCATATTTCTGAGAACAAGACAACAAAGGATATGTATGATTCTTTGGTGGGCTTGTACCAAAGTGGAAATGCAAGCTGAAAGTTGATTTTGAGGCACCAACTCCAATATGTTGAGATGTCTAGTTCAGACACAGTTGCTAGCTACCTCATGGGGATCACTCAGATTCGTCATCACCTTGTATCCATTGGTGAGATAGTTGATGACACAGAGTTGGTGAATGTGGCATTGAATAGTTTTCTCCGGTCTTGGGAACCATTTGTGTAGGGAATATGTGCATGAGAGAAGTTTCCACCATTTGAGAGATTGTGGGCCATTTCATCCAGGAGGAGGTTCAGTTAGAGTCCAGGAACAAGAAGAGAGGTATGGATGATGAAATACAGGTTCTAGTTGCTCATGCTAGGAAGGGAAAAGGAAATGGTTCTTAGAAGAAGAACATGGGGAGAGAGGCATCTTCAAAGTAGGGAAAGAATAAATACATTAACAAGGTAAAATGTTTTGCTTTTCATACACTAGGTCGTTATGCTTCATAGTGTCCACAACAAAATAAATGGAAAGGGAAGAAACAAGCATCATCAACTGAGGTGGATGAGGTTGAAAACATGCTTCAAAGGGATTTCTTATTATTCTCTTCCCTTTCTGGTACAATTTCTGGTAGTGGGACTTGGTTGGTGGATAGTGGAGCCAATATCATATGATAGAAGCACAGGATTTGTTCAAGATATTCACCGAGTTTGACTCATATTTGTATGTGTAAATTGGTATCGATACCAAGCATGTAGTGAACATATCTAGAACAATGTCATTCCAGATGGAGTCGGGAGATGTGTTGAGAGTAAAAAATGTGTTGTGGGTGCCATAACTCAGGAGGAGTGTGCTCTCAGTCTCAGAGATTGAGAAGAAGGGCTATGAGGTATTATTTTGGGATGTAAAAGTATTGTCCATGCCTAGAGTATCTAGCTCAAAGACAACAATGGTTCTTGGAGTTAGAGAGAGAAACTTATATAGACTGAAGGGTCAACTTATGTGATCCATGGCCAATAGTAGCAGAGTGACAGAGGTTAGGGAGAAGGTGGCTCCAAAGGTTTTACAAACTCAAAGGGAGCCCGACTTCAAAGGAAATCATCATATTCAAAGGGAATCTGACCTTGGAGGGAGTCAATGGGCTTAGAGGGAGAGTCATCCATTCAGAGCAAGTTTACCTTCAAGTTCATATGGGAGAGAGACATCTTCAAAGACCGACGCGAAGGTGTCATGGGTCAAGGAAGCTAGGTAGGAAGATCAGAAGAGAGAGGCTTCTAGGAGCATCGTGTCTTCCTTAAAGGGATCATGCCATATAGCAAGTTTTGTTTTCATGACAGAGGGATCAACCAGTTAGGAGGATTGGAGTGCAGTTGTGATAGCATATCTAGTGCAGAAGGCAGAGCTACTTCCAGTATGGGAGACAAAGATACGTCTAGATGATGGAGGATGGAATACCGCTCTCGCTAAGAGGTAGTGTTGATGTTTTTGTATCTTTAGGAGGTATTCCCACAAGTGGCCTTGGTGTTGGTCATGTGATATTCTTCATTGGCACCGCATTAGAATTTCCGTTTGGTGAAAAACCCCTTGGATTGGAGCTTGGGGTTTCATGGGCTTGTTGATGGGATTTGGGGGCTTGTGTTGGGGTGTCACACCCACAAGGAGGAATAAATAATTTTAATTTAATGTTAAGTTTAGAAGGGGTTCCTAAACTCACTCATTAGACTCCTATAAAAGGAGAGACAAATTGTGGATACATTGTGGCATTATGGAGTTGGCATAAGTGAGTGAGCACTTGTGCCAAGGAGATTGGGGTGGAAATTTGAGAAAAGGAAATTATTCACTTTGGAAAATATGGCCTAGGGTTTCTGGACATTCTTTCTCTATTTTTTCAGCCAAGGAGAGGAGGCCACATGTGTGAGACGAAGAGGAGAAATAGGTCGTACATCTAGGGTTGCACAATCCATACATGTGATGTCATATGTTTGTACATGTGACGCCAACAATCCATACAGTCTGTATAGGTAATGTCAACATTTGTACAGTGTGTACTAGTTATGTCAACAGTGATACATGTGACGTCAGTAGGTTGTATAGCAGGTTTTCAAGTGGAAGGGTTTTTATAGAATTTGTTGAAGTTGTGATTTTGCTGGGAGGACTATTTTTGTCCTTAGAAATTCTCAATATGAAAATTTTATAGAACATAAATTTGGGTCTCATGTGCGTGGATGTTTTCTCTCTGATCTTTKTGTTTCTGTTGTAATTTTTATATCAAAATTTCAGTGTAAAATTTTTCAATGATAACAACTCTAGTTTATTGTTTGAGCTCACTTGGAAKTAATTTTCAAATATGAAATTGAATGCATCAATTGTTTAAAAATTTGACATAAGTATGAGTTGAACCTAGAATTCCCTAACCTTTAGTAATGAASATTTGATTGTGATGTAGAATCAATTAATCACTATGGTGAGGACACGRGGAAATAAGGGTCGATGAACGTCATCACAAGGACCATCAATGTCGGTGCTACCACCACCATCACTCAAATTAGATTCATCTTGCGCTCTTTAGGGGCTATAAATGAGACACTAAAAGGAAGCCAAGTTGTACATGTGTAAGTGGAACCCCCTTTATTTGGGTTGGGAAACCAAAAAGGGTCGAGGAACTCAGAATGAGGACCTCCACCCGACGACATTACTAGAGAACTTCAAAAAATCAAGCTCCCATATTTTGTTTTGGGGTCGTGCAAGTGAATGTGCAGAGGCATGGTTAGAAGGAATGACAAGATGTTTTTTGTTGAGGGATTATACTTCCACATCAAAGGCCAAAATAACAATATTTCAACTTAGGGACAATGCTTTGAACTGGTGGGTAACCTGGAAAGACAGTTGCACCTCACACTAGACACCATCTCATGGGAGCTATTTGAGGAAAGGTTTCAAAGAAAGTATTTTCCTATGTACTATGAAGAACAACGGGTAGGATAATTTCATGCTCTAATTGATCTAGAAGGATATCGGTGGCCAACCACCTATTCCAACTAGCTCAAAACATTTTTTTGGCAATTTACTATTTTTAGCAGTTTTTTGGGTCCTAAACTTTTGGGGCCATTTTGAGGGCCTAAACGATGTTTTTTCACTATTGGGATCCTCAGTGATCACCAAATGCATAATTGAGCCTATGAAATAAATCTCCTCGTCAAATCCTTTCCAACAAGCTATCGTGCACCCCAAATAGAGATCTTATGAAAAAGTTACAACCCTGGAAAGTTGATGTACTAACTTATGCCAACAGGGCCCACATGACTTTT
Organism: Picea mariana; assembly: GCA_032191745.1. Classification (NCBI taxonomy): domain Eukaryota; kingdom Viridiplantae; phylum Streptophyta; class Pinopsida; order Pinales; family Pinaceae; genus Picea; species Picea mariana. The sequence continues at coordinate 9,211 of JASDQU010027181.1, forward strand.
GTCTCTTCATCTCCTAGGGTTAGGTTTTTGGATGTATATCGTTTTGGCATTCATGTTTATTATAAAAACACTTTCAAAGCCTCATTATACTCATCTTCTTGCGAATGAGCATAGTCATCACATCTCTTCTCAGAAATAAGCTGCCACCATTCTAGCAAGCTTGTTTTCAGTATGCATTTTAAAGTTTCAACATATTTATTATTTAATAGAAGTCAAGTTTTATTGTATCTCTCTTATTATTCACAGTGTCTCTGTGTTAATATTGTAAATGTGTTTTTTCATTTCGTTCCACTCATAAATCTGGATCAGTGGTATCAAAGTAGTCTACTCCTTGTTTTTTTTAGTGCATGTCCCCAACGTGGTCAGGGTTCACCAATTTCTTCCATACCTTGCACACCAATATGGGTATCAAATATTCTGAGCGACATCCAGTGCTCAAGTACCGCAGTGGTATACATATATACATCCATACATAAATGGATTTTTTGGACATCTCATCCTTGGGCGTGGCCTATAGATATGCCATCAAAATCGAGCAGAAACTTAAACAAAAGACACGACAGTTTGGGTCTGGGAACCCCTCATAGTAGAAGCAGAGCAAGGGCATTCCCAACCTGTAGAAAAAAGAACAAATTGAAGATTGGAAACCTCAGGAAAACCAGTCTAAGCTACAAGCAAAGAAGGACAATGGAAAGACCTAGAAAGATACCAGGAAGTTGTGCGACTTCCATAAGAGCCCATGATGTAACACTATTGATTTCCACTCAAATAATTCATTGGTGGTTGAGGTGAAATCATCTAAATCAGATGTGGGTTCTGACTCTGAGTCAGAGCCAGAAAAGGGGATACAGATCATTGATGTGGGACCCAGTTCCACCCTTTCTACCACCAAGATCCATCCCAGTGAACCTGATGAGCCAGAGGAAGGAGAGAGCCTCTTTCATTCACAGTTGTGGGTGAAAGGCACTTTGTTGCACTTCATAGTTGATAGTGGTATCTAGAAGAACCTCATCTTAGCAGAGTTTATCAAGCGGCTAGCCCTGCTGACAACACTGCACCTGCAGCCCTACACCATCGGATGGCTCCTTCAAGGAAGTGATCCTCGCATCAACCAACAGTGTCGCCTATCGTATGAAATCAATCCATTCAAAGATGAGGTATTGTGTGATTTTGATCCCCTTGAAGTTTGTTATGTTCTTTTGGGCCAACCTTATTTATGGAAACTTCATGTTGTATATGAGTCTAGGCCTCTCAGTTTTATTATTACTTTG
>JASDQU010027182.1:2055-16507 GCA_032191745.1 Picea mariana
TTTATTTATATATAAATTATTTAAAATGTAGTAAGTGATTTTTTTTATTGACAACTTTATTATTAAATTACATCTCATTTATGATCATTATGTTGAGATTTATAACTACCTTTAATGCCCCATTTCACCTGATTATTTTTAGACAACAAACTTATTCTTTGAGGGTGTTTGCTCATAAATGATTTGGTTAATTAATACATGATGAATGTTAGACTTGTTATGAAATTCTTAAAATGCCAAATGTGAAAATGCTTAGTTATGCATTATATATTATTGAAAAGAAATTATGGGTGATCGTGATCGTATATATATTACTAATGAGTTGTTGAGTGTATAGGAAGTTCAATGACTAGTTGATGTGGGTATCGTCAACAAGAACCTGAGACTTTGGACTAAGTCAAGGAGTAAATGAATTGATGAAATTTTGAATAAATGACTTATGTTCATTATGGACATTTCTAATTAAAACTTGTTTGGTGGATGCAGGCACGAGGATCATGTCGGTTGATCTTACTCACAAAAAGAGTAGCAGGCCTATACATAACCATAGTAATTGAAACGGGATGGTTGGAACAGCATCCCTATTTCCACTCACTATCACTCTCACCATGGTCAGATTTGAAGAGTGAGGGACACTCTTTTTCAAAGGGTTGCACGATGTCGCAAGGGTAGACTGTGTCTCAGTCACTAAAAAGGTATATTGAGGGGCACACAATAAGGACAAGGACATATTCCTCAACATATAGAGGTCTCGTAATAGGGGAAACTACAGAGTAATAGGATATCCACCAGTTGTTCCATATTCACAATGCTCAAGGTCAAAAGTGCTTGAAGGGCATGACGCATGAAACCCTTGGAGTACATCAGTACATCCTAAAGGGCATGGCATTCATAGAACTCTTAGCCTTTGTTTCAAAATGAACTTCTGGAATAAAGTGAAATGTGTAAGTTCACCTAAGGGTAAGGTAATAAAGTAAATGATAGAGTCATGTTAGAAAAATTGAAAATCAAATTTATTGGAAGGGTAAATATAGAATTTATGGGTAAAGGGAATATAGAATGCAAGAATATATATATAAATTATTAAAGAAAAAAAATAATGTGGATTTATAAATGGAACGAAATGAAATACAGATGCATAGCAAATAAATACATAGAGATACAGTAAAACTTGACTTCTATTAATAAAGAGAAACTGTTGAAACTATAAAAATGCAAATGGAAACAAACTTGCTCAAATGGTGGAAACTTATCTATGAGAAGAGATGTGACAGCTACGTTCATTCGCAAGAAGATGAGTATAATGAGGCTCCATTTAGGCCTTTTTAACATAAAAAGTAGATGAGAAAACCCTAAATATCCAAAACCCTAACTCCGAGAAATGAAATGCCAAAAGGTTTGGGGGGGGCGATGGGGGTAATTGATACGTCAACTTCCTGAGGGTGTAACTTTTGCATATGATCTTTGTTTGGGGATCTCGATACATCGTTGGAAAGGTATAGCCGAGGAGTACATATTTTGTTTAGCCTAGAAATTTTCTCCAACTACATGTTAACACTTCCAAGCCCAAAAAATGTTGTTTAGGGCCTCAAAACAACCCTGGAAGTTTGAGGCCCAAAAAACTGTTAAACAAATGCCAAAATGGAAATTTTTCTTTGAACCAGTGGAATAAGTGGGTAGCCCCCAATATCCACCTGGATCATTCCTACCCACTTAGGAAGCAATGGTATCCATTGCATTGAGCACCCCTATCAGATGGGGAAACTTTTGTTGAACTTGGCCTCGGGTGAGCCACTTTCCTTGGTTCAGGAGTTGCCCTGCTCTGACAACCTAATAAAGTTGAATCCTATGTTGGTGAGTTACCTTAATATGAGTGTCCCTAATTTGATCATTGGATTCTTGTTCCATGCATTCAGGTTTGAGCTCTATCCATGTCAACTAATCTGCAATATCTTATGTGTCCAATAATAGTGGGAACTATGGTCGAAGGAGGTCCACATTAAACATTGGGTGCAGGCCAAGGAAGGCGGGGATACTTAGCTCAAAAGCATTGTCACCCACAAACTTGGTGATGGTGTAAGGTCCATATTGAAGTGAACAAAGCTTCCTATGGGATCTTGTAAGGTGCTCTTTCTGCAAATGCAACCAGACCTTGTCTCCCACCTGAAACATGTGTGGCACCTGGTGTTAATCATGGCATTGTTTGTACTTAGCATTGGATTTCTGTAAAATATCATGGACCTGTTGTCAGATGTGTTGAATTTGTTCAATAAACTTGGTGGCTTTTTTAGCCTCAGATTGAGAATGGGATGATTCTTCTTGTGTGGATGCAAGGGGTAGCATGACATCAATGGGACCCAATGGTTGAAATCCCAACCCCACCTAAAAGGGATTGTGGTCATTTGATCTATGAAGGGATATATTGTAGCTATGTTGAACATAGGGGATACTCTCATCCCATCTGTGTATATGTTTGGAGTTGTACATGTACAAGATATACATGATCGTTTTGTTGATGACCTCTGTTTGGCCATCAGTTTAGGGGTAGAAGGCGGTGGATTTAGTGATCTTGGTGTCCAACAGGGGCCAGAGGCTGGACCATAATGTGCTTAGGAATATGTTGTCCCTATATGATATTATGGTCTATGGTATCTTGAAGTGTAACCACACCCATTCGAAGAAGATATTGGTAGTGGCCTCTGTTGTGATATTCTTCTTGCAGGTTGTTAGGATGGCCATCTTAGAAAACCAATCAACCACCACAAAAAAACAGTCATTTACATGCTTGGTTGAAGGAAATCCCAACATCTAGTCCATTGATATGAATTCTCATGGCTTTTCAAGAGTAGGTAGAGGGGTGTACATGCCTTTTTTCTTAGTGGTTGGTTTGGCAATGGCTCAAGAAGTGCAAGACCTGATATACTTGTATAAGTCCTGGTGCAATTTCAACCAATAGAAATTATTTTGTAGTACTTCCATCGTATTTTCCATGCCAAAATGTCCTTCCATCTAAATGTAGTGAGCTTCCCAAATCATATTCGCATGCTTGCTTGAAGGAGCAAGAAGGTGGCTCAGATGGCATAATAGTCTATCCTGAAGATGAAATTTAGTGATAGTCACACCTGTGCCCAACATCTGTTAAGTGGTAGTGAATTCAACATCGCTCTTGTAGAGTTGGGGCCACTCAGATGCCTCATGGCCATATGAGTGGAGAACCATGGTTAAGGCTACAAATGGAGGTCGAATGAGGCAAACAATGACACGATTGGTGCTCCCTTTCTTATATTTGATGTTGATATGGAATTGTTGCAAGTATGTGGACCAATTTTGATGGCGGTCATTTTGCAATTTTCCTTGTGTTTCCATGAACTGCAAAGTCTTGTGATTAGTGTGGATGACTATCTCCTTCCTGAGAATATAATGCTTCCATTTTTGGTAGGATTGTACAATGAAATACATTTCTTTGTCATAGGTGGGGTACTTACGAACGACATTTGATAGTTTCTTACTATGATATTCCATTGGATGACTGTGTTGAGTGAGAATTGTGCCCACAACATAGTCTGAGGTATCGGTCTCAATCTCAACAGGTTGATTTAGATCAGGTAAGGAGAGTACTAGAGCTGAGCACAAGTGATTTTCATATCACCGAACACTTGTTTTTGTGACTTCCCCCACATGAAATTTTCCTTTCCATGACCACCCTTGATCACTTGGCTGAGGGACCATGCAATATGGGGGAATCCTGACATGAAATTGCGACAGAAGTTGGAAAGTCCTAAGAAACTTTGAATCTTGATTAGTGTGGTCAGGGTTGGCTAGTCATGAATGACTTGGATCTTGGATGGATCCACATGCACACCATGCTCATCAACAATGTAGCCTAGGTATTGGACCATGTTCATGTCGAAGGATCATTTTTCCAAGTTAACATATAGCTTGTGTTGCCGCAGAGTGTGAAGGACCTGTTGAATATGCTACAAGTGTTCTGCCCAATTCTTATTGAAGATGAAGATATCATCTAGATATACCACCATAAAATAATTAGTGAAAGGCCACAATATATCATCCATCCATATCATGAAATTTTCTAGATCATTTGTCAAACCAAAGGTCATGACTAGCCATTCGAAAATACCTTCTTTGGAATTGAAAGCAGTCTTCCATACATCAATCTGTTCTATTGGGACCTGGTGGTAGCTAGAATTCAGGTCAATATTAATGAAAAAATTGGCTCCCTTGAACTGGTCAAGAAGGTTATCAATTCAGGTAATTGGGTACCGATTCTTGACTGTGATTTTTTTACGGCCCTGTAATCAATGCAGAGTTTCCAAGTCCCATCTTTCTTCTACACGAGTACGATTGGGTTCCCACAAGGTGAGGAGTTGTGTCAGGATTCGATCCTAACCCCTTTCTATGGGTCATTAGTTAATAGGATATGTTTTCTATTTAATAAAGGTCGACATTAATAAAGAATAAGTCAATGTAAGAAGACCTAATAAAAGATTCTGCTTCTAGAAAGATCTTCCTCTAGAAGTTTCTTTAGAAGGTAGAACTAGTATAAATAAGAGTAGGAGGTATTGGATATTTAGTCTTGGATATTATTGTAATAGATATGTTCTCTATGGTAGGTTTCCCCCTCAAAGATGCAAGTGAACATTGCTATCATAATAAAGTTTTTCTTTCTGGTGATTATTCTAGTGTTTTTCTGACATTTTCCTAGATATATCATTATTATTCTTTCATTTCTTGCTAGATATTTTATGTTGCGCATAATATATTGTATCAAGAATATTTCAAGTGGTATCAAAGCTCTTTCCAAGGCAAGACTTGTGGGATAATTTTGTTTTTCAAGGTAGAGATGTATTTCAACATCTTTAAGATATAGGGATTTGTCGTTATGTGCATAAACTCACAGTCGGGGAGTCATACACACAATAAATGCAAGTGATTTTTATGAACACATCTATTGTCCACCCTTGTAACCCTTGTTGGTACCCCTTCAAGTGGTAGCGCAATAGATAACACCTTTATACGGATCGACCTAGGAATCTTGAAGCCCTCCATAGATAAACCGATCGGTCCCCTGACTATTATAGTGTCACTGAGAACAACACTTGGGAAGTGACTCTCCAGTACCTGGGTAGTCAGGTAGTATGACTAAGGGTATGGTCTAGCTTCCTTAGTTGATGCCCTGAGATATTGGTCCAAGTACTACTGTTGGACCGAACACGTATATAAGAGAGCTATAGCACACACAAAACCATTGACTCTAGATTCCATGCAAACCCTAACCCTTGGGAACAAAATAGAGACATAACAGACAAGATCTAATGCAGTGCAACCTTGTCGTTTGCATCGGGGTTGCAAAATTACTACATCTTGTGTCTTGTTCAGAATTTGGACATTCCGTCTCTGCAGTATTATTCAGTTTGAAGTATAACTCTGCGGGAGTTAAAAAAAAAATATGCATGTCAACACCCTTATTTGTGACCTATCCCATTTCATTTCTCTCTTCATTCTGATCGCAATGGTACCCTTCATTTTTAAGACTTTTTTTTCATGTAGACCCAACCCCCTCTGTGATTCCTTTCTTGAGACATATCCCATTAGATTCCTCTCTGTGTCCTAATAAATTGGGTACCTATCATTTTTAAGCCCATTTTTTCCCCTTCCTGACACCCAAATTTCTACCTAAGCCTTGACCATGCCTACCACTTGCTCTCAGTCCCAAGACACCTTGGAGGATAGAATGTCCCACCTGGAACAACAAATTACAGACAACATGACTTCCCTCCACAATGAATTTACCTCATCCCTTGATGATCAAGTCAACAGATTGATGCAACTCTTTAGGGGTAATAATGTGGAGCCAAACCCCGAAGAACCTCACTCTTCTCATTATGAACATACTCAATCCTCTTTCTCCCCTTGGGGTTCTCCACCTTCTTGGACTAAGGTGCCCAAAGTTGACATGTATAAATTTGATGATTCCAACCCAACCGAGTGGGTTTTTCAAATGGAAAAATACTTCTCCCTTCAAGATATTTGAGATGATGAGACCAGACTCCATGTATGGGTTTTGGACTTGGATCAAGAACACTGACAATGGTGGCAATGGCATAAGAAATGTTATCCAGTACAACCCAATTGGAAAATGTTCTCCAAAGTTGTTTGTGCCCATTTTGATTAGGAATCACAATTTTTGGTTCGACTCACTAAGTTGCGCCAAACTAGCTCTGTCACGGACTTCATCACAACATTTGAACAGTTGGTTATTTGTACTGAGGGTTTATTAGATGAATTCTACCTGGAATGTTTTATGGTTTAAAAGAAGTTATCAAGGTTCATGTGAACATGCATCATCCTACTACCTGGTTGCAGGTGTGTCAATCAACCAGGGAAGCATATACCATGCTACAAGCGCCATCCCTGAAGGCTCCATTTACCAATCGTTCTCTCCTAGGGGCTACCCTTTCTTTGACCCAAACTTTGAAGGTCCAAAAGGTTTCTCCCACTAAAATGATGGAATTTCATAAGCAAGGCATTTGCTACTATTGTGATGAAAAGTATGCACCAGGGCATAAATGTCGAGAACAAAATTTCTTCTAGATTGATTCCTCTACTTCCTCTTCCTATGATGAAAACCCATCAGATGAGGTTTCAGACCAAGAGGCGGCTCAACCAAGTGATCTTGTCGAAGATCCAGTTGTCACACCTATGGAATCCATGGAACCTATCATCTTGCTTCATGCACTCTTAGGTAATCCGGTCCCACATGCATTGAATATCAAATGATACATTAAACACATGCCCGTTTTGGTGTTGATTGATAGTGGTAGCACCCATAATTTTATTCATCTCAGGCTAGCTGATGATCTCCATTTATTTTTCCTCCCTGTTTCTAATTTTCAAATCCTCATCGCTATTGGTGGTACTATGAAGTGTGGGGGCCACTATGAGAATTTCAAACTCCAAATGGGTGATTACCATGTGAAAACCCACATGTTCTCTATTTGCATGGGTGGTTGTGATATTGTATTAGGCGTGGAATGGATTCACACTCTATGGCCGATGACAATCGATTATCAAGAATTATATATGAGATTCACCCAAGACGCTCACCCCTATACTCTTCGGGGTCTCCATGTAGGCTCTCCTGAAATCACCATCTCTCACATGATGGAAAAACTCTTGAAGAAATTCCACCATGGTGTGATTTCTCAATTTAATGCCATCCAGGTCACTGAACAGGTTTCTCAGGTAGTTCCTCCTATATTGCAACTCATCTTGGACAAATACCCCAAGATATTTGAGCTTCCTACAAACTTAACTCCTTCTAGAGGTGAGCATGATCACATCATCCCTCTCCTGTCAGGAAGTTAACCCCCCAATGTACATCCCTACAGATACCCCTTCTCTCATAAAAATGAAATAGAAAAGATGGTACGAGAGTTACTAGAGGTGGGGATAATTCACCCTATTACTAGCCCATATTCTTCACCAGTGGTGATGGTTTTAAAGAAAGAAGTTACTTGGCGCATGTTCCCTGATTTTTTGTTCCTTGAATAAACTAACCATTAAAGATAAATTTCCCATTCCTATCATTGATGATTCGTTGGATGAATTACAAGGTGCATCTATATTCACCAAATTAGACCTTAGATCCGGTTATCACCAAATTCGGATGAAGGAGGCCGATATTCGAAATATTTCTTTCTTAACTCATGAGAGACATTATGAATTCTTGTTCATTCCTTTTGGCCTTTGCATTGCTACATCCAACTTCCAAAGTCTCATGAATAAACTATTGAAACCTTACCTTCAGAAGTTTTTCTTGGTTTTCTTTGATGACATCATCATTTATATCCGCACCTGGGAAAACCATCTTCTTCATGTGGAAAAAGTCTTTCACTTACTGCAGGAAAACCAATTGTTTTTCAAAAAGACCAAATGTTCATTTGTCGTCAATGAAGTGGAATACTTGGGGCACATTGTTAGTAGACATGGAATAAAAGTGGACCCAAAAAAGATACAATCTATTCAATAATGGCCATTACCAATGACCTTAAAGTGCCTAAGGGGTTTTATGGGTCTCACCGACTATTATAGGAAATTTATCAACCATTATGGAAAAATTGCTAAGCCCTTGACTGACCTCGTTAAGAAGAATACATTTCATTGGACACCTGCTGCTGAGAAAGAATTCACAGAATTAAAAAGGGCCATGTGCACGAACCCTTTCCTAGTAGCTCCTAACTTCAACAAAACCTTTACGGTCGAATCGGATGCTTCAGGCATGGGTATAGGTGCAGTGCTCACCCAAGATGGTCGACCCTTGGTATTTACTAGCCAAGCATTGAGTGGGCACAACCTGGGTTGATCTACATATGAAAAAGAAATGATGGCCATTCTCCATGCGGTGCACACCTGGTGACCATACCTCTTGGGACGTAATTTTAATATTAAAACATATCACCATAGAATGAAATATTTTTTGGATCAATGACTGTCCTCCCCAGAACAAAATAAGTGGTTGAAAAAAAAGTGGGTTTATGATTATGAAGTCATATACAAAAAGGGAAAAAACAACATAGTAGCAGATGCATTTTCAAGAAAACATGAGGATGCCAACTCCCTCTTTGCGTTATCTTTCCCAGTCCATGACTGGATTGAAGAAGTGCACCAAGAGTGGCTAACACACCAGGCTACCTCTAAATTAATTCAGCGTCTTCAGGAGGACCCTAATCCTCCCACTGGATACACTTGGCAAGATAATATTCTTCAATATAAGGATCATCTGGTTCTCTCACCCTCCTTCGCACTCAAGCCCTGACTCTTAAATGAGTTGCACTCTTAAGCTATAACAGGTCATTCGTGCTTCCAAAAGACATATGTTCATGCTCTTCGTTCTTTTTTTTGGGTAGACATGAAGAAGGATATACTTAAATTTGTTACATAATGTGAGGTGTGCCAATGTATTAAATGTGAAATGGTAAAATATCCAGCCATCCTACAACCATTACCCATTCCATATTTTCTGCAGACCGAAATCTCCATGAATTTTATAGTGGGCATTCCTAAGGCTGGGAACAAGTCGATCATCATGGTGGTGGTTGATCAACTCTCCAAGTATGCTCATTTTTGTCCCTTACCTCACCCTTTTACACTGACACTCGTAGCACAAGTCTTCCTTGATCAAACTTTCAAGCTACATGGGATGTCTACCTCTATTGTCTCTAATCATGACCCAATTTTCACCAACACATTTTGGAAAGAGTTGTTTCAATTGCAGGGAATCCAACTGAACATGAGCACAGCTTATCACCCCCAGTCTGATGGCCAAACAGAAGTAGTCAACAAAGTTTTGGAAACCTACTTGCATTGTCTTTATTCAGTAAAACAACACCAGTGGGTGTAGTGGCTTCCCATGGAAGAATGGTGGTATAATACTTCCTATCATATGACCACTAAAATGGCCCCATATGAAGCAGTGTATGGACAAAGCCTACCAACAATCAATACCTATATTCTGGGAACATCCAAGGTCCAATCTATTGATACAATGTTGCAAGGACATACAACCACTCTAGATGATTTGAAGGATCACCTCCACATAGGCCAAAATCAAATGAAGCAACAATCAAATCAACATCGTTCAGAAAGGGTTTTTCAAGAAGGTGATCAAGTGTTTCTCAGGATCCAACCTTACAAGAAAACATCTCTCAAATCTGAGGGACATCACAAATTGGAACCTAAGTTTTATTGACCCTACTATATCATCAAGCATACTGGGTCTATGGCTTACAAATTTTCCCTTCCCGCTACTTCCAAAATCCATCTGGTATTCCATGTTTCTTTTCTAAAGAAAGTTGTGGGCCAGAATTGCAAAGTCCAAACAATATTGTCGGAATTAGATAAAGAGGGTTCCTTGTGGCTCCAACTAGAAGCAGTCCTCAATAAACATGAACGTCAGCTGTGTGGTCACACTATCAAGGAAGTGTTGATCAAGTGGAAGGACACAACACCAGAGGAGGTGACCTCGAAACCTGCAACCATACTTCAAGAGTTTTTTCACCTGCAACCTTGAGGACAAGGATACTTTTTAAGGGGGAGGGCATGTTAGGATCCGATCCTAACCCCTTTGCATGGGTCATTAGTTAATAGGATATGTTTTCTATTTAATAAAGGTCGACATTAATAAAGAATAAGTCAATGTAAGAAGACCTAATAGAAGCTTCCACTTCTAGAAATATCTTCCTCTAGACGTTTCTTTAGAAGGTAAACCTAGTATAAATAAGAGTAGGAGGTATTGGATATCCAATCCTGGATATTACTGTAACAGAGTTATGCTCTGTTGGAGGTTTCCCCCTTGAAGAGGCAAGTGAACATTACTATCATAATAAAGTTTATCTTTCTGGTGATTATTTTGGTGCTATTCTAGTGTTTTTTTGACATTTTCCTGGATATATCATTATTATTTTGTCATTGCTTGCTAGATATTTTATTTTCCGCATAATATATTATATCAAGAATATTTCAAGTTGGGTCATATGTGCCCCTTTTGAAGCTTATCTTGGATCTGTCTCTTGATTTCCTTGTTTTCCATTAGAGAGTGGTGATAGACTGGTCAATTGGGTAGAAGTGCATCGGGGGTTAGATCGATTGAGTTCTTGACTTGATAGAGAAATGGTACCCCAATGGGTGAGGATAATATGTCTTTGTATTCTTCCATGATCTTATCTACCTTCTTTTGCTGCATGGAGAGGCCTTGTGCAAAGGCCATGGATGTGGCTGAGACCTTCTATTCACTTTGAGAGAGAATCATGAAGAAGACAAATTTTTTGGTTTGGGAAATGACCTTCCTGCATTGCTTAGTAGAGATCAAAGAAATGGTGGTAGGCAGAGGTACCTCTAGTATCCTATACAATTGTCTACCCAAAGTAATAATAAAAATGCAAGGTCTAGAGTCATATACAACATGTCGTTTCCACAAGTATGGTTGGCCTAAAAGAACTTCACAAATTTCAAGAGGGAAATATCACACAATGCCTCATCCTTGAAGGGTTTGATGTCATAGGGAAGACAAAAATGTTGGCTTACGTGAAGATCTCTTTCTTGATGGATCCACCCGATGGTGTAGGGCTGCAAGTGTGGTTTCGTTGGAAGGTTCAACCTCTTGAAGAACTCTACTAAGATCAGGTTCTTTTCAATTCTGTTATTGACAATGAAATGCAACAGAGCACCCTTCACCCACATTTGTGAGTGAAAAAGGCATTCACCTTCCTCCAATTCTTCTGGTTCACTTGGATGGACGTTGGTGGTAGAGACAGTGGCACTAGGTTCTACATCAATGATCTACTTCCCCTTGTTTGGATTTGATTCAAATTCAAAACCTGCCTCTGAATCTGAGGCTTTTAACTTGGCCACCAATGACTGCTTTGAGCGAAATCCATCAATGTTATACCAGGGGATTTTATGGAATTCACACCACTTCCTAGTGTCTTTCTTCGTCTTCTCATTACCCTTCTTTGTTTGCGGCTTGGACTAGTTTTCATGAGGGGATCCATCATTGCTATGTCTTTTGTTTTGTGGTTTGGGGCCTCCTTTTCCCTTCTTCTTCTATGAGGAATTTGCATATCCAAACTCCCTCTTATTCTATTTAATTTTTTTCTTGATTTTGACAACATATCGTTAAGCCACGCCCAGTGATGAGATGTCCAGAAACTCCATTTCTATTTATATGTATCTATGCAAAAAATCGCAGTACTTGAGCACCAGATTTTGTTCAGAGTCTTTGATGCCCATTTTGGTGCACAAGGTATGAAAGATATTTGTGAACTCTAGTACTATCTGGTCCCTTTCCTGTCGGAGTATGGTCCATTTCATATATTGGTCATCGTAGCTTCCAACAAGGTAGTATTGTTCCTTAATAGCATCCCTGAAAGAATCCCAAGTGGCTACGATAAAAAATATTGCAGATTCCTCATTGATCTTTTTCTCATAGCAAGTCTCCCTCCAATCCTTGACACAAGGGACATCCTTAAGGACTGCAAAGGTAACCTTTTCTCTATTGGAAAAATTATGGACCAAAAAATACCCTTCTAGAAGATTCAACTATTTATTTACAACATCTGCATCTATTTGGTCTTCAAATAAGGGGATATCAAAATTGACATGTACCTTGAAGGGAGTAGTGCCTCACAAGTGTTCGCTTGATGAAGATGCGTTGTTTGTTGGCATCCGTTGAAGGATCTGTGAAAATTTATCCATCATCTTGTTTCTTTGTCACATGAGGGATTCCTCAAGAAATAATTTAAAAGGATCTCCTTCTCCATTGTTCCTCTTTTCTTCTACCATGGGAGGCCGTCATGATCGGAGGGGATGGTCTTGCAAGGACTCAACTACTCCGAGTCCCAAATCCTTGTACCCGGACCTCGTTGGGGACATGCACCGAGAAACAAATAAAGAGAAGACCACTATGATACCATTGATCTAGATTTACAAATGGAACTAAATGAAATACAAGTGTATAAAAAAGAAATACATAGAGATACGATAAAACTTGACTTCTATTAATAAAGAGAAACTGTTGAAACTGTAAAAATGCATACTGAAACAAACTTGCTCAAATGGTGGCAACTTATCTCTCAGAAGAGATGTGATGGCTACGATCATTCGCAAGAAGATGAGTACAATGAGTCTCCAAAGGCCTTTTTAACATAAAACATAATTGAAAAAATCCTAAATATCCAAAACCCTAACCCCAGGAGATGAAATGCCAAAAGGTTGTGGGCCCCGATGGGGGTAATTGATACGCCAACTTCCCGAGGGAATAAATTTTGCATACAATCTTTGTTTGGGGCGCTCGATACACCGTTGGAAAGGTATAGATGAGGAGTACATATTCCTTTCAACCTAACATTTTCCTCTAAATATATTCTAGGCGTTGTCGAGCCCAAAAAATGTCGCTTAGGGCCTCAAAACCCAAGAAGTTTGGGACCCGAAAAATTGTAAAAAAACTACTAAAATGGAAATTGTTCTTTTAACCAATTGAATAGGTAGGTGGCCACTGATATCCACCTAGATCAAACAAACAACTAGGAAGGAAACTAAAAGACAAACATTATATTAAATAAGTGAATAAATAAATGGAAATTATTAAATTCATGAGAGACAATTGTATAAGGGAAACATTTAGGAGAAAATCTAAAGACAAGAAAAATAGGGAAACATCTAGGATAAAACCTAAAGACCAAAAAAGAAGAGAAACATCTAGGGGAAAATCTAAAAGACAAGAAAAACATGGAAACATCTAAGGGAAAATCTAAAGACAAGAAAAACTGGGAAACATTTAGGAGAAAATCTAGAAGTCCAGAAAAGTTGAGAAATCTTGAGTAAACACTAAGAAACATCCAGGACTAATTTTAGGAAAGTAGGAAATTGGATGAGGGAAATAACATATTTCATGTTTTTAATTGATAAATTCATGACTATTGGGGAGGGGTTATAAAATAAAGGTTTTGGGTCAAGAGAGGGATCACATTCTACCCTATTATTGGATGACCATCGAAATGACCATGGACTTAACGTTTCTATTTCGAATGGACAACAAAGTGGATAAGAAGTGGGATCCTCTCACTTGTAAGAAGACACTTCATAGGTAATTATGTGGCTAGTTTTGTATAGCCCTTCTGTAGCTTGGAGGGCATAGGGAAGAAGAATACCCGTTGCATTGGAAGGGAGGCATCTAGTGAGTCTTTTCAACAATCGATCAATGTCCCTGCAAAAGGGATACGAAAGATTTGAAAACAACGCAAAACTTCATCTGATGAGGATAAAAAGTTAATTTCAATTGTATTATGAATTCCTTTTACAAAGTATATGTTCAATTATTTAACTATAATGTTGTAGATAAACCTTAAATAAAGAACATTCCTTATCTATGGGCTTTATGTATGTAATACTTGTTGGGTGATTTAATCCTTCACACATAAATTCACTTTATATTCAATGTATGTTGGATCCATAGATTATTACATAAAGGTTTTGTTTCTTATCTATGGGCTTTATGTATGTAATACTTGTTGGGTGATTTAATCCTTCACACATAAATTCACTTTATATTCAATGTATGTTGGATCCATAGATTATTACATAAAGGTTTTGTTTCTATTGTTATTGATAACTAATCTATATTTTTCCCATTTTATATTCTCATTGAAATTCCCGTAGATTTAAACAAGAAGGAAAAAGGGAACAATGAATAAATAATCCAATGAATAGTCAGGGTCAAATTTCTGCAATAGAGAGAGAGAGAGTAGGTGTAGCATAAATACTTTTATTATTGTGTTGCTTGGAATGATATGGCTCTAGAGAGAGAGAGTAGGTGTAGCATAAATACTTTTATTATTGTGCTGCTTGGAATGATATGAGCCATAGCCGTTAATGA
>JASDQU010027182.1:16527-29224 GCA_032191745.1 Picea mariana
CTTATCTATGGGCTTTATGTATGTAATACTTGTTGGGTGATTTAATCCTTCACACATAAATTCACTTTATATTCAATGTATGTTGGATCCATAGATTATTACATAAAGGTTTTGTTTCTATTGTTATTGATAACTAATCTATATTTTTCCCATTTTATATTCTCATTGAAATTCCCGTAGATTTAAACAAGAAGGAAAAAGGGAACAATGAATAAATAATCCAATGAATAGTCAGGGTCAAATTTCTGCAATAGAGAGAGAGAGAGTAGGTGTAGCATAAATACTTTTATTATTGTGTTGCTTGGAATGATATGGCTCTAGAGAGAGAGAGTAGGTGTAGCATAAATACTTTTATTATTGTGCTGCTTGGAATGATATGAGCCATAGCCGTTAATGANGTTGAATCTTTAAACAAATTAATTGATTTTTACTTAATATGAATATATTAATTGTAAATTTTCAAGTGAATTTAAACCAGCACTTTATATACATTCTGAGTGGGTTTAATGGTTAAGAATATGTATTTCCTTCTAAGAGATTATAAGTAGAAATCCAGAAGGGGTAGAGTATGTATACCTCTGTATACTTTATCAGTCAAATCATTGAGTGGAAGAAATCCCTTATCCCACAAACAAAGGGGTTTCATACACCAATTTAATGTAGCTTGACCGTGACCTTAAAAATAGATTATTATTATTATTAAGAACTCATTCTATTATGTGACACAACTTTAATTATACAATAAAGTTTATTAAATATTAAAATACAAAACTCTTATAGTTATTTATCTTATAGTTATTTATGTGTTAGTATAAATATTTAGATCAAAATATAGTGAATTAGAACGTAAGTTTTGAGAATCAATTTATATTGGTTCATTTTAGAATTATTAATAGTTCATAGTTAGTATTAATCTAGTCAGTAATTTAAATATGTCTATTTAAGGAATTTCGTGTTACTAGTATTAAGTGCATTTAAAGGTTAAGGAAGTCAACTTAGATTTAAACACAATTAATTGAAATTGGTACAAACTGGCGATGGAATTAGGTAGGATATGTTATCTCCATGGTTTTGTTGTTGATTACAATTAAACCATTAAATTATGCACACTCATGAAATTATTGTTCAAATTGTTTATGTTAATAATTAATTTATTATCATGTTGAATTAATGAATGCAAATTATATATATATATGATGGTAGATAAGATATCAATATATTTTTTTATATTAGTATTGTTCTTTATAAATCTTTTGTTGTTTATGAAATCATTATATTAAACATTATTATAAGCAATGAAATTAGAAGACATGATATTGGAATTGATGGGTTATAATTTTTAAATTTAAGGAAAGAAATTATGAATTATAAGTTAAGTTTTTTTTGAAAAGATTAGAAAGATTAACCAATTTACCTTAATTGATGTTAAGGTATATGTCATAAGGAATGGCCAATTGTGTAAAGTATAAGTATAAATTAATTTTTCCAATCTTTTCCTAAAAGCATAATGTTTGAATTCCAACCACAATATGATATCATGAGGCAGAAATTAAGTCATTTCTAATTTTAAAAGTACATAGCAAAATTAAAATTAAGTGTGATTCGTAATTTTTTAGGTACATATTATGAGGTGCTGAAATTAAGTATGTTTATAATAATGTAATTTTTTAGATTTTTTGGTAAAATAATGTAAAAATTATAATTTTATAAATGTTATTTATTTATGAGTAAATATATTTATTTAAATTTTGTGTTTTGATTAATTAGTATTTATGGGATTTTGGTTTTCTCATTTAAGGCTTTAATATAGTTCAAAAATCTATAATTTAACCATGATCTAGAATAAAGACACTGTCACTTACAATTAAAACTCTATTTTAGTAAACAATACCTAATACCTAAATTTCTTTATTTTTTATTTTTTCCTTAAAAAGAATAAATACTTTTATTTGATTTGTACTTAAATAATTTAACCTTAAACTTATGTCAAGACTCAATTCAATAATGTGAAAAATGACACATTTTAATCTAAAATATATGTACTATATTTTATATTAATAATATATTTTTTTGCTATAATCCAGAGTCTTTGTATTAATGATAGGGAGAAATTATATAAAAAACTTTTGTTGTTGGTTTGCCCGTTGGGAAACCAGACCACCAACAAAACATAACTTTGTCATTCGTCAATTGTTTGATATGTCTAAGATCTATAACTAAAATACTAAAATAGGAGTAGCTCCTAGTTCCTCTGTGAGTACTTCTTTCCTTATTTAATCTACTAAGCAGAGGTGGTGAACCCAAACCTCGTTGGTAATGTAACAAAAACCACAGAAGGTACAACATAAAACTTAGCTAATGTTTTGGACTGCTGTCATTGGGACTTGGGGATGAGAAAACTTCAGATTGGACAAATCCATGCTAACCATCTTGTCAGTGATTAGGTTTAGCTTATGGTCGACCAGCTTGATTTGGAGCTGTACGTCTTCAAGTTGCAGGAGGACTTCTTGGCAGGATTCATGGTGGTCCAAAAGAACTCTGTCGATCAGATTTTTCAGGTGCCAATAGACGTCCACAGTTTTCAGGTACTACTAGGAACAACCACATATGAAACCAATGTCAAGAACCCACAAGCTAGTCATCTCCTTCACCTCCTCGTCTGAGATGAAATTTTGAAGAACACGAACATCAACCTCAACCATATCCATTTTCGACTGAATTTCTGGAGTGGTGACTAAGCGATAAGTATCCACAGAGTTTTCAGCTGCGTCAACCAGTCGAAAACCCGACCAAGTTCTGGATCTGCGAGAGGTGCCTCCTCGGCCGCAACTGGAAGAGCTGCCCTAAGCCATGTCAAAGGAGTTGGAGAATCAGAGCGCAATATTTAGGAGCGAGAAGGGTGAGGAAGTTCCCACTGCAAGGTGCATTAGTGGAGTTGTGGAGGGATAGGAGAGACAAACAATAATGCAACCATAAGGGGATGCAGATAACATAGCCATTCAACGTCATGGCCCATAAGTGGAGAATGCTCCCATGATTAGTGTAGATATGGGATGTATCCCTCATCAAACTCATTTGCTTCGCTACCTTCACAAACCACATGTGAAGGACATGGGGATCGAGTTGGTAAGGAGCATGCAGAGTCATGACGTGAATGCAAGGACAGGGGTGTGCAAGTGCGAGAGAGAAACAATGACAGGGGGTATTAAATTGCATGAGGAGGCGAGGTGGATAACGAAAGCTGTTGATATGTGTCGACAGATCTGGAGGCCAGGTAAGTGTAAGGTTCAAGGACCCATAGATACTTTAATTACATCTCTGACACCCCATACAGGGGAATAATTTATTATTATTATAATTCTTTATTATTATTATTATAATCATTTACCACTTATCTCTTGATAAAATAATGTTTGCATTATAAACTAATATTTAAATAATTCAAACTCTTTATTATAAATAACATATTTATATGAAAAATTAACTCTAATAATGTTTACATTAATACCAATTTTTTTTATTTACTTTGAGATAGAACAACTTACCATATGAGCATCAATAATTTTTTTTTTCTTTCCCATAATTATAATTGAGTGTCATCGATTAAAGTCTCTTGAAATGGATTAGTTTATACCTTGGAGCTTTTTTATATTAAGTTTATATATATATATATATATATATATATATAATTTTTAAATCAATTTTAATCAAAATTTGATATAAAAATATATATTTAATACTTAATATTGAGTTTGCAGCTCAAATTCTTTTGGTGGTAAGATTTGAATATGTTTGATATGACAACTCTTTGTGTTTTTTGATACATCTATCTTTGTCTTTTAAATAATAATTTATGTTTATTTAAAAAAAAATATTTATTTTATTAAAATTAAAATTTGATATAAAAATATATATTTAATATTTGATATTGAGTTTGCAACTCAAATTCTTTTGGTAGTAAGATTTGAATATGTTTGATATGACAACTCTTTGTATTTTTTATACAACTATCTTTGTCTTTTGGATAATAATTTATGTTTATTTAAAAAATTAAAATTTATTTTATTAAAATAAATTTTAATTAAAGTTTAATATATAAATATATATATTTTTATATTTAATATGCATATTTGTTTCTTTAAATCTTAGTGATTAAATATAATTATGTCTTTGGATTGTCACACTTAGTGGGAGCCCCACCAAATATTCAACACCCATAGTGCGTTGCAATTTTCGGACATCAATCATGAAAAAAAAATTCTATGGCTCAACAAAATCTCGATAATTGAGCATCCTATATAATTACTCTAGAAGATGCCATTATGATGGTCAACTTCTTGCTCTTACTGTTAAAATTGACTTGGTGGTATATTTAAAAATGTAGTTAATATTATTAAAATTGGCTTGGTGGTATTTGTAAAAATGTAATCAATATTATTAAATAAGTTTAACACGCATTATGTTTGCTTAGTGTTAAAATTGACTTGGTGGTATATTTAAAAATGTAATTAATATTATTAAAATTGGCTTGGTGATATATGTAAAAATGTAATCAATATTATTAAATAAGTTTAATAAGCATTATGTTTTGTTATATAGGAGTTAGTGGTAGATGTGGAAGATAAGTATGGAAGTGGTGAACTCTCATGAGTTAATGCACTATTGGATCAATGCATCACATATCATGAATCAAGTTGTTTATATATATATATATATATATATATATATATATATATATATATAACTAACATATCATGAATCAAGTTGTTTATATATATATATATATATATATATATATTTTGATAGTGTTTACTTTTTCATTTTACATTTTTTAAAATTTTATTTTATATTTTTTAGAATTTTAGATAGTTGTTAGGATTAATATACTATAGATTAATTAGTAAAAGAAGATGTAGTTTAAATGCTTTAAGTTTTTATTTTTTTTTCAATGGGTTTTGTTCAAAATTTTATAAGAAATTTAGAAAATTATAGATTTCAGTGGTTGAAATTACATATTTTGGGTGCCTTCCAAAATTTTAAATGTGATTAATTGATTTATGCATTCAAAAACACAATTTCTACATCTAAAAAAGAAAACACAATTTATATATCCTCAAACAAAAAGCCCTTTCAACGATGAGTTTGGTTCTAGTGGTTTCTTAATTTAACCATTTGTTTTAGCCAATTAACTTGTTTACATATATTTATTGTTATTTACCTTAAACACTTTGGCTCTATGACTCTTTTTTGTTTTTTACATGATAATTTGTATAGACTACATATTTTTACCTTGCTACCTTAGCTTATAGTGATAGTTTTCATTTTTTTTTTAAATAAAATGCATTTAATATCATATTGATAAACATTTGATTAAAAAGTAATATATTTAATATTGCAAAACCTTTTATTAAAAAAGTAATATATTAATGTATTATTAATAATTAACTCAAAAGTCATAACTCTTACCCTAAATATTTTATGTTCTGCACTTATTTTTAAAATCTTTTTAAAATCTATAAAAGCATGGAGTTATTTTCATCACAATTATTTATAATTATTATTTATTATTGATCTTAATTATTATATAATATATTATCACTATGTAATATAGACTTATGTATATTATATGTTTTTTTAGAATGTTTTTTTTTTTAATTAAAATAATATATGTACATAAATTTACATATATTATACCTTTTCTTAAAGATGTGTTTTTTTTATCAAATCATAATTAAGAGAATGTTATGTTTATGCTTTAATTGCATTGTTTTCATTTCATAAATTACTCTTGATGTTGATGTTATGCTAGTTGAGAAAATGATATGACAATACCTTTGAAGTGTTAAACAATACCGTTGCATTATGAAGGGGTTAATCCACTCTAAATTGATTCTCTTTGAAATTATAGGGTGGGACATTTGATTTATATGGTGGGACATTTTATAATGATTTTTTTAATTGCAATCATGAATATGTTTTTAGAAATTAGTCAAATTAGTTCTGATATTTACAAGTTTCAATGAATCTATAGATGTTGCCTTATCAATTGATGTGATAAGTTTTATAAATTCAACTAGATCAATTAACACTTCTTTATTAAGTGTTGGAATACACGTATTTTTTCTTTTTCTTTTTTATTTTTTTATCTTGTTAAATAAGATTTAATTATGAATTTTTAGAAGGTTGAATCATTCCTTAATTGTTGTTTGATAAAAAAATTATTTAATTTTATTGTTGAAATTTTGATTTAAAAAAAAAATTCAAATTACTCATAGTATTATTCATATCTTCTTATTTCACATTTCAATTAATCAACTTATTTATAGAAGATTTTATTTTTAAGTTGTAAATCAATATGGATAAAATATTCCTTAAAATAACTCACTTTGAGTTACATAAATTCTTGATATAGTTGTTCATGTAATCACTATAGTCTTACAAATTTAATTGATATTTTTCTTTCATAAATTGATATTAAATGGGTATAGAAGTGTGATGGCCCTACTTGAAAATAATATGCACTTATTAGTCCCTGCCATAGGCATAGAGGGACTATAGCGATCAATAATTCGTTGACTTCATATTAGTTTGTTCTTTGACCATAAATATTTGCATATTATCTATTGTTGGAACCAGGGAACTGAAAACATCGATTTTTATATAATAAAAAGTATCATATTTGTCATGATCTGATTGGACAATGGAATTGAGGTCTTATTGTCGGCTTCGCTATTCTCAATGTTATATATGTTGGCATATCCAAAGTATTTGATCGTATATGGTCTTTTTGAATCATATATTTTCATATGCATTGGTCGAAGGTGGATTAATGCTAGCATTAGTTCGAATGTTTGGTTTAGCATTTTCTGCTAGGTAAATTTATGACAATGTTTGATATGATGGCATATCCAAAGTTTGGCCTTCGAATACATTCTCTACTGTTCGAACTATTGTTACATAAATTATAATAAATTTTTGGGATACATCAGAGACCTGCCACATTGCATTTGTTTCTTAAATGTTTACAGAGCATTTCTGACAGACTTAAATATTTACCTAACAGTGTTGGCAGCGTTGAATGTTTACTTAGTAGGCTTGTTACAATACATTTTCTTCTGTTTTATTTATTTATATGCTTCAGCGCCATCGCTGGTTCACTGGTTCATGCTTGTTTTTTACATCTCCACTGATTTCTTAATTGCATGTTGTTGTTGTTCTTGTTTGGTTGTTCGTGTTGTTGCAGTTTGCACATTTGGGGTTCTGCAGCCGTGATTGGAACTGCATCATTCCCAGTGCACTGGTTGATGCTTGCTTGTTTGTTTGTTGTGTGTTGTTTATTGTTGTTTGATTCAACTTTGAAGGGTTCAGGTCCTACGGCTGCAGTTGGGCCTTTTGGTGCTTCTTAACTGGGTTGTTATTTGCTGCTTGTTCTTGTTTTCCTAGGGTTTGCAATGTTGGGATGTTGCATCTGCAGTTGGATCTATTGTTACATTCTTTTGTAGTGGACTCTCCATAAAATACTATTAAGATAAAATAACATACAAAAAAAATTGCAGTGGATGTAAATTGCATCTCTTATGCGTTGAACCAGAGTTTGTCGACCTCAAACTATATTTCATAGTTGGCAATGTTTTTTCCATGGTTTATGTCTTACTATGGTTTCATAGTTATGAGAGTAAGTTTTTCTGTGTGGGCGATATAGTTGTTCTCTCCCTTTTTTTTCCCTCTTGTAAACTGCATTTCTGGTTCTATAGCTTCTCACGTTTCTGTTGTCATTCTGACCGACCGCCATTCGGTTGCATACTTAACTAGTTTTATGGACACGGCTTTGCGGATAGGTTCTATCGAACTATGCCATCTCGTGTTCGGTGTATACATATTGCACCCAGAACTTTCATTCTCTACAATTCAACCCTGCACTCCTCGAAGTTGCAACCGTGCCTCTGCCTGCGATGGGTTTGTCTATCCTACCTACCTTTCCATACTTAGTCGAGTTTTCAAAGTTTGGAGGGTTGACGCGTTTCCGGGTTCAGAAAATTTAAGATCATTTGTCACTCTCGTCCATCCCTGCTACCTTCTGCCCTTCCCAATAGACATTAATTATGCTTTTAAAAGTCACAACCGACCATACAGGTTCGAAAATATTGGCTTTAATAACCGGAAAGCTCGAGGACATATCCCATTAAAATGAATAGAGAGGAGAATATTATGGGATCTAGTAATTTATTTTGCCTACATTTTGAATTTACAAAAAAAATAAAAAAAAACTGGCTCTTTTGGTTTTCTTAAAGGCTTCGGCATAGTGCATGATTGTGTCACCCACAGATGCCTTGGCATCATGTCTCTCTTTAATATTGTGCATATCTTAGATGTCAGATTTGAGAATCTAATTAGATATGGGAATGTTAATACGTGCTATTAGTCAGTATTCAACGTACATATTCAAAAAGATTGGCATTAATAATGAAAATATCAAGAACATCTGTCATTAAAACGAATTAACACAAAATGTATGGAATATCATCCAACGTTGCTTTTAAATACTTGTTTCCATTTCTCTCTGTCATCAAAGAGTTGCACTTTAGCATGCCTTCGTTCTAATGGTCCTGGTCATGGACATGTAATACAACTTAGAGATGTGATTGAGGCCCAGATTAAACAAGAGAGGCTAGTTTTATGTAATGTGAGCTTTGAATAAAAAAAAACTCTGTTATCCAACAGAAACTCAGAGAGGAGGAAAAAAAAAGAACAAGTACCTTCTGGTTGGTGTTCTCCCTGTATTGGATTCTTTGGTTGGTTGAAAAGGCTGCCTGAATATTTGTTTGTTGAAATTTTTTGTTTTCTTGCTGGGATTTGTAATGGATTTTCAGGTCACGTGCAAAATACTTCTTCGTTGAAGTACATAGTTTCTTCCAACAACACAGATTTGGCAAGTGCATCGATTTTTGCAGATCGCGCAAGAATTTCGCTTCCTCGGGGGCATCGCACTTACCGTGGCTTGCAAAATGGTCTGTGATGTTCGTAAACGATGTGAAATATTACTCCATTTGTGAATGTAACCAGAAGCAGGTAACAAAAACTATATGGGTGGATAAAATGACATATTATCACTACAAAAGTTTCTATTTCAAAGTTTGTTGAGCTACTCCTGGGTGTGGTAACTGACTTGACAGAAAGCCATGTTCTTTGTCAAAGTTTGTTTGATTTCCTCTAGATGTAGTTGTGGACTCCACATATTTGACGTCACCTCCGAATATTCTAGACCTTTCTGTGGTCTTCCATATTTGCCACCGCTATGATGAAATATATATTCTGATGCGATCTGCAACATTTGATACACTTTCCAGATATGTGTTGGTGCATTCTGCAACATTTGATACACTTGTCAGACCTGTTCTACTCGAAGAATCCATGTACTTCAATAGAATAACATTTTGCACCTAGCTTGCACATTCCTTCCAATTTACTGTAATAAAACAAAGAAGTTCAACATGCAAATCTTCAGGCAGGCTTTTCAACCAAACAAATGATCGAATACAGGGAGAATAGTAGTCAGAACTTACTTGAAATTTTTTCCTGTCCCATAGCTAATGTCACATAAAACGAATCCATCGACTTTGAATTTTTCCTGGATCGCATTTCTAAGTTGTCTCAGATGTCAATGGTCAGGAACATTGCAAGGAAAGCACCTTAAACCCCAATTTTTCGACGACAGAGGGAAATTAATACTTGACAAACAATGGAATGTTGAATAACTAGGCATTGCAAGCAGGCCGTATTTGGAAGAGACAAGCTATTCAAAAAACTAGGATAGATCTATTTGGTAGCACCAATTAAGTCCAAGATCAGAAATTGATATTCAACTCGTTTTTTATGAATAAAGGATTTGATCATCAAGAAAATTGTCAACAAGCTTCATCAATGTACATATTTTTTCTAGTTGGAGGTAGGCCAAATCGCAATCATTGTGGCAAATAATCTCGGTTGTATTTTGTAACCCATATTATTTGAATATAGAATAATTGTTGTTTTTTTTTTTAAAGTGTTTTCCAATCTCTGGTATTTATTTTCATTTTATTTTGTAGCTTNATGGATGACAATCTTTTCTTTCTTCTCATCACTACTTCAATTTAAATAAAGGCTACTATGTTCATTGCTTATATTTTACATTGAAGAATAATTTGTCATAGGCCATACTTATGTGGCGCGGGCCCTATAATTAAATAAAGAAATTGGAGGACCCGTCCTGCTTTGATTCTTCAGGTCCCATAAATAGAATGAATTAATTACTTACAACAAGGCATCTCAAGTGTTGACGCAATGTTCTTGTTCAATATCTTGCATATATTGCAACTTCTTCTATTGGAATAAATATAAAAACTTCCTCTTGGGCAAAACTTGGCCAATTATCTGGCCACCGGGTCTCGGGTTTGCGGTATTCAACAACTATGTTTCTTGTTCCGTCATATACATATTGCAACCAAAGAGCTTCCGTGATCTACAATTTATGCTTTAACTAGTGATTGCTCGGCAGGGGTTCGAAAAGCTTGGCATTAATAAAGGAATGACTGAAGCTACCTTAATTACTTAAATCACACCAAATTTTCATTACATTTAATTAAATTTAGATATTAATGTTTATGGAGAGTCAACATTTGGTCATGTCATTGCAAGGAATACAATATCAATAGATGATAAGGAGTTTATCTCGTTGAAACCACAATGCAAATTCATGTTTCTTGTTGCGTTATATGCATCTTGCAGTCAAAACTTTCGTGGTTTCAATGAAATTTGCGAACCGAAGAGCATCTTGCAAATTGGGAGATCATTTGCATTTGAAACATAAACAATCCATTGATATATATTAGTATGGATACTATTCAAATAAATATCAAAACTTTCTCCAATAATATATATTAGTATGAATACTATTAAAATAGATATCAAACCTTTCTCTTGGCCAATACTTAGCCAATTATCTGGACACCAGGCCCCGGGTTGGCGGTATCTAGCATCTATGTCCCCTGTTTGGTCATATACATATTGCAGCCAAAGAACTTCAGTGATCTGCAGATTATTCTTTTACTAGTAATATCCCACCAGGGGTTCGAAAACATTGCCATTAATAAACAGAAAAAAATGTTTTTCGACTGTCAGATACTTATCCCTTTCCCCCTTTTTGTTTTCTCATCCATTATCGCTTTCTGGTTTTATACTTAGTCGTATTTCTATGATCGATGGTTGCAGGGTTTGTGAGCTGACATATCTTCATATCCATCTGTATCTTCACATGACGAATCCGACTGACCGCTGTTCCTTTGCATACTTGGTTAATTTTTTGGCTGCGGTTTCTAGGTTGGCGCATACGAACTCACCTTTTCTTCTTCCCGCTTGTTATCACTTTTTGGATATATACTTAGTCTCCTTTCTATGATATCCGGTTCTAGGGTTGGCGGGTTGACATGTCTTCATCTCCATCTATATCCTCACATGACGAATCCAACTGACCGTTGTTCATTTCCATACTTAGCCATTTAATGGCCGTCATTGTCGGATTGGTGCTTACGAACTCAATTGTTTATTGTTCCGTTATATACATCTTGAACTCAAAACATCTGTGATCTACAATTCCACCGCGGGTTCCTCGTATACATTAACTTCGTTCAAAGTATATGTTGTTTCCTTCCATCCCCACCAACTTCACGTCCTTCCTGATATACATTTACTATGCTCTTACTAGTGACAACTGGACACACTGGTACGAAAGAATTGGCACCCGCTAATCCGCTATATACAAATTGACAACCAGACTCCGACATCGTCCCCTCTTCCGTGTTACACTGTTAAGTACCTATACCAGATCTGCAAATATACTTCAATAATACCAAGAATAAACCATAAACCATTCACCATAACATGAACACAAGAAATAGAGAAAACCCTTGAGGTAGGATAACACCATATATCAATCCTTATGGAAGGATAAAACTCCTCAAGCAATCCTTTCTTGTGCAATCACAATATTCTTCACTATGTNGAGCCTTCTCACATTTATTACATCCAACTACCATAGTGGGCCTTTATTAATATAGTGGACCTAGTCCACCTTACATTGAATGACCACATTCCCATATATTAAATGACTTCCATTAATAACACATAACTACATTCCCATTGGGTACCTCCTTAGGTACCCCATATTACCTCCCTAGGTATACGACCACATTCCCATATATTAAATGACTTCCACTAATAACACATAACTACATTCCCATTGGGTACCTCCCTAGGTAGACCATATTACCTCCCTAGGTATACCACATTCCATCCCCCTTCACATGTTTCGTCCTCGAAACATTAGAAGAAACCATACAATATGACCGGCTAAGCAATGTAGCCAACTGGTACCAAGTACGACCATCCATACATCCCAATGGAAGTCGAACATGATGTCTATCTGCTACCTTTGTACCCTTATCTTTCTCTGCATCATGTCGTGGTTGCCCTATCTTTATCTATATCTTTCCTGTCTGGTGCCCTGCTGGTGCATAAATGTGTTCATGCACATGCCCTTGCCTTGATGACTTTTGCATCTCTATATGATGTAGATGGCGATATACAACAACTGTAGGAATTTGTTCTTTTTTCTTCAGATCTGCAACACTTTGTGCCTTTGAGTCAATGACCTCCTTATCTT
>JASDQU010027183.1:12277-29456 GCA_032191745.1 Picea mariana
ACTTTCACACACTTGCAGGTGTTCACAATTTCATTTGAATCTTAATATGCTCTTCTCCTTGCGCCCATAAGCGATCTAGGAGAATCATAAGAGACTTACATGTTCTCAATAGACCTTGTTTCACACCCTTAAGCAACAAGGTTGGTCCATGACCCCAATCTCAATTTGTTTTTAATACAAAACCTTAAGAACTCACTAAAATCCTCCACAAGAGGTCACAAAAGAATATTTTAGTCTAAGTTAGGATTTTATGGGTAGGTATCCAAAAAATCTCCCGTCATCTCTTTTTTATTCTTTGAAAACTTAGTGGTTGACTATTTAGGGAACTTTAAATCCTTCAATTCAAGTGTTCTTACACCATAAGTCAAGGAGATACTTGTGAAGGGGTGAGTGTCAAGGTCAGGTTGTTCTGCATGTGCCTTCTTGAGCCACCCAACTCTTGTGATTTTACCCAGCCTGTGACAAATTTATTAGGTTGAGAGTCCCCTACTGCACTTGAACGAGGTAACTTAGTGGCCAAAAACTACGATTATCTACAGAGGTGGCGATTGTGGGATGCATATGCACCTAAATCATATTTTGTGTGGATATTGGGAAATATCACTAGTTCTTTTGGGACATTCCCCCTTTACCCCTCATTATAACTATTTTTTCATGCCTTCACTAGTTATTGGTCAGTGGCTTGAGACCCCACCATCGAGATCTCTTGGAAGGCCCGATGACATTTGAGAGGAAGGGTGATACATCTATAGGACACATGCATTTCTTTTATCATCCCCCATGTGGATAATAACCCAACCTATCTAACCAACATTTTACTTTATAGTTGCTATATAGATGTGTGTTATGTTTGGTTATTTATTAAACATATGTAGCTGTTAGTTCTAGGTTAAAGTAGGCCATATTCATTTAGAAAAAAAAAAAGTTGTTATTTTCTCTCAGATTTACCACAGTCACACACTCAGTTGCTAGTCTGAAATCATAGGGGATCCACTCAATATCCAACACTCTATAAAATTTCAAGGCCTCCCCCCAGTATTGGAAGGTATTCATGGTTTTACCACATCCCCGATACCACCTTCTCACTCACCAGTGAGCTCAATAATCATTGGTTCTACCTTGCTTGGTTCCACATTGCTTGGCATTCCTAGTCGCCACACCCCAATCGATAGTCCTTCCTCCTTAGGAATCAACTCTAGACCATCACATTCCATAAAAAAACCACAACACCTACCATATTTGGATTCATTGAATTTACCGAATTTGATGAAACTTACCAATGACCTAATTTTACACAATCCCGCTCAAACGAATATTCCCACCAAACTTCCACCGGATATTCCTAAGTTTGAGGGAAAATCAAGCGAAGACCCTGCTAACCATGTTATAAATTTTCATCTTTGGTGCTCCTCCAATAGCATCACTGATGATTAAGTTCACTTATGTCTATTCCAAATATCCTTAACCCGTCAATCTGTGAAATGGTACGTGGACAAAACCTCAGGGTCTCATGGGACCTTCACATCTTTAGCTAAGGATTTCTTAGCCTTCTTTTAGATTCTAGCACATCATGACACAGGCTTATAAATCCTCTCATATTTCTATCAAAATACTTCTATCGACATCGCGGATCATATCCATGAATGACATCGATGTCGGGGCCTATGTAAAATTGAAACCACTCAAAATTTACACCTAGATTGGTTCCTCAAATATTTGATACCACTTACCGCGAAAGATGTGGCTACCACAATGCCATAAACTGAATAAAAGGCCATCACCAAGGCCCCATACTTTGAATTGATTTATTCATAGTTTGGGTATCTCTACATGGTGCTCCTTGATGCTCCACGACCTCTCTCTTTTGGTCACAAAAAACCCGGAACATCCCACTCCGTAGATGGTCTCATTGGATCCATGACCCATATCAACCCTTATTGTACCCCTACACCTCCATATGGGACCAATAACTGTGAAGGATTTCCATACCACCCTCCTCCTATGGGTCCACCATACCCAACTACTCCCATTTTCTCGACACCCCCCTCCACACATTGGGGGGCATAACCCTACACAACTTATGAATCCCATACACCAACAAAGTATGTTGATTCCTAGATATACACAAGGGCCGTCATATAACCTAAATTGTAATGAAGGAGCTTCCATGTCATATACTCCATATGGACCTCCCCACCAGAGAAATATATACTATCCATTCCATGGTCCCCCACAACCTATTGTGATCCCACCATTGGGGCAATCACAAGTTGGGGTCAACTTTGTCCAACCTTCACCCATTCAACAGGTTCAAGATTTTGAACAGTTGAATATGGTTAACCCTGCCACACTGCAAAACAACAACAAAAATAAAGGAAAAAACAAATCCAATCCTAATTAGGGACAAGGGGGTAACCCTCAGCCACAATGTCCACTAGCTGGGGGAAATTCTAATATGGGTAATCAAAAACCAAATCTTGGCACCATCAATGCCCAACCTTGACAGGGAAGGAACAAAAACATTCACACTAATTTCCCGTGTGCATTATGTGGAGAGTATGGTCATTATACTCACCACTTCCCCCAGATTTTCAATTACAAACATATGAAAGAGTCTAGGACCCTCATACCCCCTGCCCCACAAGGTGTTCTATTGGTTCCTCAAAACTTCCCTCAACCCCCACCTCCAATAGTCTTTCATAACCCATTCCCCCACCAAGGTGTGGTAGAAACACAATAATTCATTGGCCCTCCTTCATAGTAGTTGGGTCAATATCCTAACCCAATAAAAGGACAAGCGAGTAACACTACAACCCATAATTATATTCTCACATCCGCGAAGGAGATCCTTCTTCAAAGTCACAGTCGTTAGTAAAACATACCTCTCGAATCCACTCTGACCACGTCAAATGCACCTCCATTACTAGAAAGTCCCCCTGTTGATGATCCCACACCCCAATAGTGACCCTACCCTAAAGGTACCACATGGACCTCTGCAGTGCATTACTCATAACCCATATTCTTGAGAAACACACAACTATAGCCTCGTCGATGATTTGTCCCAATCTTCTGCGACCATGTCAGTCCTGGAGTTTTTACAAAACTACCCTTCACATCGATAAACCTTGCTATCTACATTGGGGGTAATTGCCACCTCATCACTTTCAACTTAGACAACTCAGAGCCTCAACTCCCTTCGTCTGTGGCCTTCCATATACCTGTCACAATTCGAAACATCATTGTTCATTGATGTATTATAGATGAAGGTGCAACCACATGTATAATCTCCAAATGGGTCTCGGAAAATCTAGGATCTCCTGAGCTTACCCCTTATTCTATCACTCTTCAGGATTATGATGGTCATCCCTCTCAACTCGAAGGGATTCTTCAAAATGTTCCCACTGAACTCGTAGGTAAAACAATCTTAATCGACATCGAGGTCATTGATTCCCCTTTAAACTATAATATCCTTCTTGGTCGTAGTTACAAGTATGCCACAAAGGTGGTCGCTTCATTAGTTTTTGCACCCTAATTCCCCCCCACAATGGGATGATTTTCATAGTGGCTGAAATTACACATTATTAACCTTTCCCTTCCCTAGATATAGACAATATCGTTCCCCTCATTGGGTAACATTCAAAAGTCTCGAAATGGTAGAGATAGGTACAAAAATTTTTCAGGACCCATCACTCTTGGGAACTTATCAGGGAGACCCACCCCTTTTATCACCTTTAGATTCTGCCTAGGTCTATGTATTCACTTTTGTCACAAAAAAACCAAATGATCAGTCCTCTCCTATCCTCACTCAAATATCATTCTTCTTTCCACCATTAAGAGTAATGGCGTATCACGTAGCCTCAACCCTTACCCTTCCTATCATGGTAATAGCCATCCCTATTTGGTATCTTGAACCATCATTGATGGTACCAATATTCACACCATCTCTTCCTACTCAACCAAATGTGTTTCCCACGTCGACTGGGGTCAACCTCCCATACCTCCAACAAACAGGAACCAAGATTCCCTCACAAGAGATAAGAAGAAGAAATTTTTGGGAAATACTCTAGCCACCACTCAAGTCCAATCGCCATGTGCACTCTATGGAGCCCAAGGTCATCCAAAACACTTATGTCCTACCCTTCTAGAGCTCAGAAACCTTATCCATCTTCCCTAGGAAACACTGTTATTACCAACACTAGTAGGCATATCCCCCACACCTACTACAAAATTGACCACTACGCACAACAAAACCTAGTGTACCAACTTTGCATGTGCCATCTGCTCACAATATGGCCATTACACACACCATTGCGGCAAACATCCTTTCTCGAACCCAATCCAGTAGTACCACCACCAACCGTACCCAACCAGGTTGATTCTCCTAACATATGCTATGTGTCCACCACGATCAATGAAGGTCCGACCTGCCCTTGTAGACTTTGTGGTGAAATGGACCATTTCACTTATAGGTGTTCATTCATCACACAATGCAACCGCAAAATGAATTCCATTAAGAATTCTAGGGCAGATAGACCCCACGGCATACCACACTCACCCATTCTAGAGAAATATGTCATACCTTTTTCCCCTCCCGACTTTCCATTACCATTATCATTGGATACCTCTCCTCCAACCCCACCTAATTCACTAGTAATCCATCGACAAGAGATTCTTCCTCCTCCTAAGGACCCAGATACACACACAACCATGCATATCTATTACCTTTCTTCCCATGAAGAACCAATTCCTATGGTGAAACTGATCATCCTTTTTGATGATAGTATCATTATTCCACAAGTGCCAGTCACTTGCACTCTCTCAACAATTTTTTATTCTTCCACCATATCTAGAATCATTGCACTAGACTCACTTGATCTTAATAAAAAGGATCCCTTAGAGCACACCCTTTTTCATTCCAATGAACACATTCTTGAGGCCACAATGACACCAAACTACCCATGGGGTGACATGAACCATCATTCAGTCTTTCTTCCATCAGATACTTTCCTTACCACTAAGAAATCCAATGTGTGGGCGGTGGAAACAAAAGACTTCATTCCTCTAGGACATACATATTAGTTCAAAAAACCAATTCCTACCCTAGATGCTTTTGAAGAGGGAAACATGGCCAACATTCCCCCCTCCATTAAAGTGAAAATTTCTATCAAACCCGACATCGTCAAAGAACTCACCGTCGACACCACATATTCCACTGAATAAGTTCTTTCTTACAAAGCTATTTTTCAAGAATATCGTGACATTTTTTCCTGGTCCTATACTGAAATACCTAGCCTCGACCCCACCATTTTTGAACATAGAATCGATGCATTGCTTGAAATTGCACCAGTTTGTAAAAAATAATGACCCCTGCATCCTTCTAAAGAATTGTCTATCAAAGATGAAATCGACAAATTACATATTGTTGGGTTCATATACCCCATTGCATACATCTCTTGGGTCTCCAACCCCATCCTAGTTAACAAAAAATAAGGAACCATATGAGTCTACATTGACTTTAGAGACCTCAATAAAGCGTGTCCCAAAGACAACTTCCCCACTACAATTTATACACCTAGAACCCAAACTTCTGGTTACTCATATTGGAGCTCATGAACTCAATTTTTCAAACCGTTTGCACCACTGGGATCCTCATTCTCCATTCTACACAATGGTATGTTCTGATTTACATTATACACATATTCCATGGGGCCCCATCATGGATCTTGAGGACACAAGTACGCTTTCTTACCATGCAATTTTCCA
Organism: Picea mariana; assembly: GCA_032191745.1. Classification (NCBI taxonomy): domain Eukaryota; kingdom Viridiplantae; phylum Streptophyta; class Pinopsida; order Pinales; family Pinaceae; genus Picea; species Picea mariana. The sequence goes on from JASDQU010027183.1 coordinate 18,041, forward strand.
AATTTAGTTATGTGTTCTTTATTATCAAATATTTTTTCACTTTGTGTATTTTGATTTTTGGCTGCAAGTACTCATTAGAAACCTCATCAACACATACCATATGGCCATCCCACGATCCCTTTAGGTATATGATTCAAACTGTCATATAGGCACTCCCTCTGAGAACAATTGCATTTACCAGTATCACCCTCTCACATCTTTCTTTAGATTTCCAACACTCGATAATACAACACCTTCACCCAACCCCCTATACATTCAGGTGTTGAATTTGTTAGTAGTTTTTTAATCCACCAACATGAGTTTTATCACATCTTATTATATCCCCTAGGCACTATTAAACTCATGCTATTTTATCCCATAGATACAGGGAATGCACAATAGTTCGCATATCCGAGAATGCACCTCATTTTTCTCCTCATCATATTGTTGACCTATTCACCCTTGGACTCCCACATTTTTGTAAGTTTTGGGTTGATTTTATTAAATGAAACTCCAAATTTTCATTGCCCCCCCATCTCCTCCAAGATCAGTTGGCCATTTGAATATCAATCCCTCATCCACTAACCTAACACATAAACCCACCCATGGGGCCCCCACCCTTCATATTGTACCAAAGTACTTGTGACCCCACAATGCCAAACCATATTTTCATAGGGGCACCCATTTCTGTTGCACATTCAACCTAAGTTGTTTCATTTATTTTTGGAGTGTATAAAGTGTTGTTTTCTTTTTCATCTTGTAAAGAAACATATGCCATCATATTATATGGCACCATTTTTCACTTGGTGGCAACCCTTGTCACCTTTGGTTGGGGAATTCATATAAACAAACTTTGTGTACAAAAACTTGTTTTATTGGCCAAACTTTGAGTATCCCAACAACCTCAGTCAATATCCATGATTTTTTACCCATTAAACACCCATATATGTAGCCTTGTCACTCTAAGTTACAATATGACAATATATGGAAAGTACCTGACTATCTCCTTGACTTCAGACCACTTTTTGTCTCATTGAATATTCGATTTCCACCACTTCTAGCTGCCACGTTTTCCCCAACCAAGGGAAGTATTGAATCCCATTTCCCTCTAATATTATATACCTTTAACAAACAATCATCACACTTCCACGTCAGTATCTGATTCCATACTCATCAATAGAATTCAAGGAGCGCTCTGCCCCTTGCAGTTGCGACTCCATTCCTGTCAACCTCAACATCAATTTTTGGGACTAATGCAGTATCTTGTTTCTCATTCCCATATAAATGATGAATCTCAGACGAGACATAGATGTAATAGCCCTGTTTCCCCTAGCTTGTAATTAATCACAAAATAGGATTACCGTGCTAAGGCATGTGGACGATGTAAATGTATTATTGTTAAATTTCCCATAACTGACTGTTGGGGAGTGAAGCCTTGAAGTACGAGCCATGATATCTATAGAGGAAAGAATCAGTTAATGAAGGAAAGGATTGGTGGTTGAAAAATCAACCACCCCCATGAATGGAAACATGGGATGTCAGCCCGAAGTACCACAAAGACCTGCAGACCCGAGCTTCCTTCTAATAGAAGGAACATGATAGGTCGGAAACCTTCCTAAATAAGGAAGGTAAGATACATAGAAGGGAATGGTAAGAGAGGAGACACTAGACGAGGTTGCAAGCTCGAAAGGAGTTGCATGAACCAAAAGGGAGTGTAGAGAACATGACCTGAAGAACTAGAACATGATCTTGATGCCGAGGAAGCATATGATAAACCTCACAGGGTCGCTATGACAGAGATAGTCTCTCTGAGAGATGGCGTAAATTCCCTAGTGATATCATGGCTTGGCACAGGGGTGGCCAGAGTGCTAAGAATGAATGCCTCTGAGCCTATGGTTGGGTGGAAAGGCACACACCCACAGTTAGTTAGTTAGTTGCAACTTGTAATAGATAAGTATTCTCCTACCTTTTGTAATTGAGTTGTAACTGCGTAATAAAATTGGATATACTGTGAATGTTTCAGGGATGTGCATGATTGCTTAGTAGTTATACTATATCCCTTTTATTTCTGCTCGATTGTATAATTAGGCAAGTAAAACATTATAGGGTTTGGACATGACTTGTACTCGTAGATGCTTGAACCCCGTGGTGGCTTAATCTAGAGCCATGAACTGTGATTTCGTCGAACCTTGGCATAGTTTCACGTATGCATGTCGACACTCCTAGTTGTTCTAAGTCTCTGGGAGGAAGGATTTTGTTAAAGCTCAAGAGAGATAGTGCACGTATGCACATGCTCTCTACGAGGTAGGCAGAGACCGAGAACCACTTAAGTCCTAGAGTTGAGGAATGAGCATAAGGGGTGCGCAAAAGAATTATTCCAAGTATTAAGTTCAAGAGAAAGAGCACAAATCTCTTAATCCTTTCAGAGCTAACAAAGCTCGGGAATAATAGCGAGATTGAAGTATCGAAAGGGAAGATAACCTATACCATCAGATCCAGAGGGACGCATGGCGGAAATTCGTTGTATCCAGGTGAAATCACTTTGGGAGGAATGAGTGCATAAGAGTTTGAAACTCCTGAACACTGGAGTCCCTAAGTGGATCATAGTCATTGATTGCGAAGGGACGTGTGGCTCTTGATCTGTAACTCTTGGTATGGCATACTTCGGAGGAAAAATGTGTAGGAATGTTTGAAACTTCTGAATGCCTAAGTCTTGAAGTGAATCAGGACCATCGAAAATCCCCAAGGACACGCGACATCAAATTGTGAACTTCATAGAATTGTCATTCCGGGGGAATTCGTGCGGTGGTTGCCTTAGCACCTGTTGTTTTGGCGTCTGGTCACAACTCACGATCATATGCAAGTATAAGGGGAATGGAAGAACCCGAAGGACTTAGAAGATGATATTTTTCAGTTCCGAGCTCAGTTCGGAGCATGGAGGCCGTGGCTGGAAAGCTCTGGGAGAGCAGAATGAAATATAGACCCCTTAATGAGGTTATTGTTCTCTGAAGGAGAACGAAATTTTTATGGCATGTCATGGGTGTGTTACAAATTGGTATCAGAGCATGGTTACAACACTTGGCCTTCTTGGGCTCACACATGAGTCGCATAAATAGGTATTGTTATCTGCATTTACTCCTTGAGGAGAAGGAATGGAGATTGAACCTATGATTTTGGGAATTCTTGTTGAATTTCAGTAGAAGAATTTCTTTAACCCTTTGTCAAAGTGATAACTACTCTTACTGGAGTAGGGATATACTAATTAACAATAATAATAAGACTTGAATGTGGATAGCTAAAGGTGGAAGGGTTCTGTCAAGGGTAGCTGAAGCCCGAAGGACGAATGACCTAGTGTTCGTAACACTGCCTCTAAGCATGGGTAGTTGGAACCTCATGCAATGATGATGGCTGATTATATAATGGTTAATACCTTTGTGGGATTAAAGGAATCTGATAGGATCAGGTAGGATCCTTGGAAGTATAATTACTGCTTTATATTAAACTTGAATTATATAACTCCTCATGACCAAAGGAAAGGTGAGATGGGTAAAGTCCTATAGAATTTGAGGTAAGAAGGTTTTCTTGCTTGCTGTTATAGTATAAAAGGGAAAGTGACCCTGGTTGGTTATTGCCATAAAGAGAAGGCAACATCAGTATGAGTTATAACCATGAGATTAGTCATGTAAGAGACTGTAATCTCTAACTAAAGAACACTAATGATGAATACTTAGTTGTGTGTGTATGTTTGAATGCATGGATTTAATGCATTGTGAAGCTTCTTGATATGAATCCTAATATTAATACCGGTTAGGTATGAATGATATTAAATGTGCAAGTGATGCACATGTATGATGTAAGAGTATAAGTATACTAAATGCCCAATATGGTTTCCCTGATGAGTGAAATGTGATGCAAGCATATCACTTGCCAAGATTGAATGAATACCATGGATGCATGGTTGACTCCATTCTAAAGAGTGACAAAAGTTCTGTTTTGAATGATATCTTAAGGGGAATGTGCTCCATCTCCACAGGAAAATCCAGTACAAATAGATGAAAGAGTAAACAAGTAAGGATGCTTTGTGGTCATAATAAGAGGCAAATGATTATGAACATGGCTAAGTACATCATGGATGCAAGTTAACAAAAACTAGAATATGTGTGGATGCATAATCTGGAATGCATGTCAGAAATGCATGCCTATGTCCCTTAAAGAATGATTATTAACAATATGAAGATAATTCAAGGTTCGAGGCCATCACAGATAGTGATGGATATGCAATGAAGAAGTTGCATGCTGAAGAAGTTCTGTGTAAAGGAAACTGTCTAAGAACTCTGTCAGAAGAACAAAGTCACAAACCTAATAATTGTGGAAGGTTGGGCAATGGGATGCAAATCCTGTATATATAAGAATCCTGGATTACATTTTAAAATAAAATATGTAAGAGGAAGACTAACAACCGAATTATGACCACTCTGAGAACCGAATGATAATGTGCAGGATGCACAGGTTCATGATCCACTATGAACAAAAAGCTTGCTATTAAAGCATGTTGCTGTATCCAAAAGGTTAGGGTGAGGTCTAACCAAGGCTTCTCAAGAAAAGGAGCAGGGAAATCCCAACATGGAGTAAGTTGCAAAAGAAAAGACTTGGAAGAAGGGCAGAGCCCCTAACTCCTTTCTTGCTATGTGTTATGTTTCCTCTGGAATGAGAAATTTGATTTACTAATAAAGGTAAATGTTTTGACACCATAGTGATGACGATTGTATTACTGCAGAAACAATTGAGAACCGTTTGTATTGCATTCATGAAAACCTTTGAGGATAATGTGATGAAGAACATAAAGATATGTTAGGACGTTTTGAAGATGTTTTATGGATTTGAATGGATGAGACATGCATTTTAATTGATATTCCAACCAAGGATGCATGTTGTGTATAAAAAGGAATTGGAACTATTGAGGAAGAAAGCTACCAATAATGGGAAACCTCAAGCAAAGGACGACCATGGGAAGGCTACGGTCGAAATATTGTTGACAGGACCATAAGAATCCCCCTAAAGCACTGTTGATAAGGTAAAAATCAAAAAGAGGGTGCTAGCAGCCAAGAACAGGTATGAAAAGATTGGGTGAGAATCCATTTTGAAATATTTTTTATTGTCTCATGTTATGCATGAAATTTTGAAAGGGAAATTGTATGCCATGGATACCCAAGTAGGGTATGATTCGAGAATGAGAACCCGAATGATGGAGGTGTGAACCTCTAGCAGTGAAGATTGATTGTATGATGTAGGAGCATCTGAACCAAATGATCTCTGTTGACTCAAAAGGTAAAAAACCTTTACTAAGAGATCGTAGAAATCCCTTCGATCAACTACAAATCGAGATCATGAGGATCATGAGAGAAAACTGTGATCGAATCAGGTTAATCAGGAACCTGACAACGAAAGTGAACATGAGTCGTTCATTGGAAGGAAAACGATCTCAGTCGTCAGATCGATTTCAATGTCCACTGGAGTTAACGGATCAAACGCCAGTCATTCGATAAGATCGACGACCTATATTCATTGTGAAAATCGAATGGGCACACAAGTTAACGATGGAGACTGTGCCCGTAATTTAAATTCAATATAGCTTTGTTTTGAGATTGGGGTCCAATTGTAGATCGAACGACTCATATTGATTGCGGAGCGCGAAGGCATAATTAACGGGCTCGCTAGTTCATGCCCCAAAATCAACCAACACCATTGATCTCATCGGGGTGGATGATCAATGGCCACGATTAAAAGAGTTGGAAGAGCACCTTTCGGATTGCGGAGATTGAACTCTTCGATAAAGGGCGAACACATTGGGGATTCTGCAAACACTGTGAACCATTGATCTATGAACGATTGGTGGGTGGACCTGCAAGGAACCCACACATTAATACCACGTAAAATCATACCGTGATTGGGTTTTGTGGTTGAATTTGGAAAATCGAAGCTCTGCTCTCAGTCTAAATTCTCGGTCAAATACTTCTATGTCGGGTTTGTTGCATTTGGAATCGTGTGGTTTAGAATTGATCTAGGGATAAGATCGATGAATCGTATTCATTGTGGTAAAGGTATATGCACACGGGTTAATGTCAGGACCTGTACCCTAATGGCATAAGTGTCCTCAGACACTCAGTTTTATTAAATAGGAAAATAAATTACATATGAGAATTTGCAAGAGTTTACACCCGAACAACTCAACACTCTTGCAATGAGCTATATATAAGCTAAATGTCCTAACAAACTCTAGTTATGGATCACTTATTAAATAAACAAGTGTCCATTTACAATAAATACTATCTTAACAATCTTCTAACTATACTGCTAATTTAGAGCCTAAGATACGACACCTTTCTAGAGTCATATCTTTTACAACAATACTCTATTTCTAAATGTCTCCATTTATTAAACAAATGTTCTAGATTATTAATTTAATATCCTAAATTAATAATCATATTATTCTAACTATGATATTTGTATTTTGGATTATCTAAGATCCCCCCCTATGATCCAAAGATACATTACAACAGATACCAAGTTCATCCCTGAACTTAGTAAATTTTATTCTGCCAAGAGGTTTTGTGAAAATGTTGGAGATCTGATCTTCTGAAGGACAATAAATTGGCTTGATGACATGCTTTGTAATGAGTGATCTGATATGATAATACTTGGTGTCCACATGCTTTGTCTTTGAATGAAAATCTGGATTCTTGGCAAGCTTAATAGCTGACTGACTGTCGATGAATAATGATGTAGCTTCTGCTTGAGAAATGCCCAAGTCCTCTAAAATTCTGCGTAACCAAACAATTTCACATGTTGCTTCCCATGCTGAGATGTATTATGCTTCTGCTGTAGAGGTGGCAACTGTATCTTGTTTCTTATAATTCCAAGACACTTATGCTGAACCCATGTTGATTAAATAACCTGATGTTGATGCTCGATCATCAATACTTTCGGCAAAGTCGGCATCCGAAGTACAAAATTTTTAGTCTTTTTGTAAAGAAGACCAAATTTTTTTGTTCCTTGGATATATCGAAGAACTCTTTTGGCTGCATTTTAGTGGCTGTCCCGTGGTTGCTGCATAAAGCGTGAAAGAATACTGATTGCATAAGATAGATCTGGTCAAGTGTTTGTCAAATAAATCAAGCTGCCAATCAACTGTCTATAAATAGTGCTGTCTACCATTTCCCCCCCTTCAAATTTGAAAGTTTCAAGTTTTGTTCCATAGGGGTAAGAGATGGTTTTCAATCCTGCATGCCAAACCACTGAATAATTTCTGCTGCATGCTTACTTTGAGAAATGAAAATATGATGTGGACATTGGAATACTTCAATTCCAAGATAGTAGTGAAGTGATCCCAAATCTGTCATTTTAAAACCTGCATGTAACTCCTTTTTCACCTATGCAATATGATCATCATTGTTTCCTGTAATGATCAAATCATCTACATACACAATAAGAATCACCAGATATGGACCCTGTTGACGGATATACAAAGTATCATCATATTCACTTCGTTGAAAACCAACCTTCCTAAGGTATTCGTCCATTTTGGTATACCAAGCTCGGGGAGCTTGCTTTAACCCATATAAAGCCTTAATTAATTTGCGGACTTTATGTTCCTGCCCTACAATTTCAAAACCTGGTGGTTGTTGCATATATACATCTTCCTGTAAGTCTCCATTGATAAAAGAACTTTTGACATCCATTTGATGAACTTTCCAACCTTTCTGAGCGGACAATGCAAGTGTTAATCAGATGGTATTCCATTTAGCTGTAGGAGAAAAAGTTTCCTCATAATCAATGCCTTCCTATTGCGCAAAATCTTTAGCTACAAGGCATGCTTTATGCTTGTCAACTTCGCCATGTTGGTTGTATTTAATTCTGTAAACCCATTTGCATCCAATCGGTTTAACACCTGTAGGACAATCAACAAGTTTCCAAGTGTTGTTATCAATTACTGCTTGATACTCTTCAACCATAGCCTGTTGCCATTATTTATGTTTTACTGCTTCTTTGTATGTGGAAGGTTCAGTAAAATCATTTGCTACCAAGGCAAAATTTTCTTCACTGTTGTGTGATCCCGTTGTTCCTATTTTATTCCGCTCATCATGCCTTACATCTTTCAAAAGTTGAACTGCCCATTTTGGTAGTTGATGTTCACTTGTTTGAGGATTTGAATTTCCATTATTGTAAATTGGATTAATGTAAACTGATGTTCGTTGATCAGTTGAAGATTCTGGAGGTGGAGAATCATTGTTAGATGAACTGTCGCTGCTAGGAGAGTCTGATAAACAAATGGAAGCTCCTGATGATGTTGTTGATGTAAATTGATTGGATGTATCATCATCATATGAAGGAAAATCAAGTTCATACCAATTATGTAAATTTGGTTGACTTTGCATTTTTCCTTTTCTTTGATTGCCTTTAGTTTCTAACTTTTGAAGAAGACTTTCGATGTCTTCAACACTCTTACTTTCAGTTTCATAAAAAATTACATCTCTGCTTACAATAAATTTTCCGTTGGATAAAAGTTGATACCCTTTCTTCTCATCAAAATACCCAATCATTGTGCACTTCAAGCTTCTTGAGTCAAGCTTAGCTCATTTTTCTTTCAGAACTAATGCATAACATACTAACCCAAAAACTCTAAGATGTTTAGCTCGAGGTTTGAAACCAAACCATGCTTCATAAGGGGTGATTCCGTCCAAAGAAGCAGTTGGAGATCTGTTCCTTAAGTAGATAGTTGTATGGATTGCTTCCACCTAATATGTAGAACTTAACTTTTTAAAGCTTAACATAGATCTTGCAATGCCTAACAAGGTGTGATTCATTCTTTCTGTGACTCCATTTTGTTGAGGAGTGTAGAAATTTGTAAGATGTCTTCTTATCCCATTGTCGGTGAAATAAGTTTTGAATTCATTAGAAGTGAATTCCCCTCCATTATCTGTCCTGAGAGTGCCCATCTTTTCTTTAACTTCGTTTTCAACAAGTTGACGAAATATCTTAAACTTATCAAATACTTCTGACTTTTGCTTCAAGAAGTAAACCCAAGTTACTCTACTGAAATCATCAATGAAGAATAAAAAATATTTGCAACCACCCAAAGAAGTTTCTAGTGGTCCACAAACATCACTGTGAACTAGTTGCAAACACCTATTTGCATGCCATGAACTTGTTGGAAAACTCTCTTGACTCTGTTTTCCATAGATGCATGCTTCACATTTTGAATTCTCCTTTTTGAAAGTGGGAAGTCCCTTAACCATCCCTTGTTTTTGTAGTTGAGAGAGACTTTCAAAGTTGAGATGTCCATATCTCACATGCCACAATCTGATAGGTGAAATACTTGTACTTATTGTTCCTTTAAAGCATGAATGTCTTGGAATAATTGTCCCTTTCATCCTTAACAGTTTTCCATCTTCATAACCTGTCATCACTGTTTTCATATTCTGTTTGACTGAATTAATCTTAACTAAGCCATCTTCCATAATCACCTGATGTCCTTCTTGTCGAATCATGACTAAAGACAACAAATTCTTTTTAAAGGTGGGTACATACCATACATTTGAAATCATTTGTTCTCCAATATTAGGTAAATAAACTTTAACTAGACCTTTTCCATAAGGAGTATGTTTGGTATTATCTGCAAGAGAGACAAAATTAAGATGGCATTCTTGAAAATTCCAAAAAAAATCATGTCTGAAAGTCATGTGTTGAGATGCTCCTAAATCTAGAATCCAAGCATCTTCATAATCACTTTGAAAATTAGTTGAAATTTGTAATGTTGAAGATGAGGTAAACACATATTCTGATCCATCATCATCTCGATCATTTGCAAACTGTGTTGTGTTTTTATGAAAATTGGAAATTTTATCAATGGAAGTTCGACAATCTTTTGCATAATGACCAATTTTGTTACATCTTCTACAAATAATTTGACTGAAAGCTCTCCCTCTGCCTGAATTCTTTCCTCTGCCTCTACTTTGACCTCTGTGTGGAGTTTGACCTCTGCCTTGACTGTTGCCTTGAAAATAGGCTCTGCCTTGACTATTTCCTCTTCCTTGAAAATACCTTCTGCCTTGACTGTTTCCTCTACCTTGAAAATACCCTCTGCCTTGAAAATTGTTTTCTCTATTTTGGCTTCGACAACGACCTTGGAAAAAATTTCTTCTTCCTCTGCTTCTAGAACTGTCACTTGAAGATTTACTTGTGTTGGCTTCTGTGAAAAAAACATCTTCCCCAACTTGCTTTTTCTTTCCAAAAGTTTTGTTGTGTTGAGATAAAATTTCACTTAGTTCATCAAACGTAAGCTTATCTAACTTGCCAGTTACTTGTAAAGTTTCCAAAAAATGTGTATAGGAAGAAGGCAATCCAACAATTAAAATTGTGGTCATGAAACTATCATCTACTACTTGAAAACCAACATTTAGTATTTCATGCTTAATGTTCTTAAGTCTGGAAATATATTCATGTACATCACCTCCTTCAGTCAATTTTTGTTGGAGCAACTTTAATTGAAGATCAATTTTATTTGATTAAGGTTGAGTATCAAATAAATCTTTAAAAACTTTCAAAGCAGACCATGCATCAGTAATATTTTCAATGTGAACATACATCTCATCATTAACTAAATATTTAATGAGTGCTAATGCTTTGGCATTTTTAACTTCCCATTTTGCCAATGTAGTTGCATCTATAAGCTTATTTTCCTTAGTATCATCATTACATATATCACGCCAAAGTTCATTGTAAATGAGAGTAATTTCAATGAGACATTTCCATGTCTTGTATGATTTTGTGCCTTCAAGTTTGTCGGAGTCAGAGAACAAATTAACTAACTTCGACATTGTAGTGTTGAATCTTCACACAAAAAAGAATCAAACAAAGAGATATCAAGATGAGAAACAAACGAGACACATCACACAAAAAATGATCTATCGGGGCTTGTGATCCGGATTATTTTCGGCACGAAATGAGAGCAGAGATATAATAAAGAAATGCACAGAGATATCGCGTATATCTAGTAATATAACATAAATATATCAGAGATGCAACCATAAACACAGAGATACAGTAATACACGATTTCTATTAATGAAAGAAATGTACAGAGACTGTAAAAATAGAGAGTGAAAGACTCGCTAGAATGGTGGCAGCTTATCTCTGAGAAGAGATGTGACGGCTACTCGCATTCGCAAGAAGATGATTACAATGAGGCTCGGAAGGCCTTTTTACAATAGATGAGAATGCCAAAAGTCCCAGGCATCCAAAAACCTAACCCTAGGAGATGAAGCGCCAAAAGTCATGTGGGCCCCGTTTGGGTAAGTTGGTGCATCAACTTCCCGGGGTCGTAACTTTTGCATACGATCTCCGTTTTAGGTGTATGATAGCTCGTTGGAAAGGTATCC
>JASDQU010027186.1:1164-29455 GCA_032191745.1 Picea mariana
TCAGTAATCCAACAGGTAAAAGAACCCTAGTTACACACATTCAACATAAAAATTTAAAAAACTTACAAAATGTCATTTGTTCCTCACTATAAATGCAATACAGTGTAGTAATCATGTCATGTAACTTGGAGATTGTGTAACACATATATAGTTGATCACTTACAAAAGATCTCATGGAACATTGACACTTGAATTTAATAGTTAACACTGGGGAATTTCCAATTTGGTTTAATAATTTTGTCCTTCCTCTGTTTAATGATGCACATGCCTTGTAATTCATGCCAAGAATTGGTATGCACAAGCACCATTAAATTCCAATTATCTACCATTGTGTTAGTCATGTGTCTGGGTTTTGATCATCATAATGTGATTAGTGTTCACTCCTCCATGTCTCCAAGATACCTACCATGAGCTCTCTCCACTTACATTGCCATGTTGCATCATTGAATCATTGCACCCATGTTGCATATAGTCATACCATAAAGTTGCTTCAATTGTTGAGATCGTGAATTTTATGTTCCAGTATTTAAATCAAGCTATGGCCCACAAAAGTTTGGAGTGTAACTCTAATATCCATTTCAAAAACCATGGTTAATGCACACATGCACCCATTTCAAAAACCATGTGTGTGTGTGTGTAAATTGGGTCTAGCATGTGTGGTTGTGGGTTAGATTGTTACCCTCCTCACCCGGTTCTATTCCTGTAAAGTGACATGTTGAGCTCATAATGAGTATATTGTTGTAACGGCTTCGAGCCTTATTGTTGGTGTGGCCTTGTGCCTTGAAGGATCTAGGTTTACCCTGGGTACCATCCTTGAAATGAGGGACAAAACCTAGGGGTTTTCCCGGGGCATTGTTACCTGAAAAAATGTATGTGTGTCTGTACATACAAAAAAAAATCAATGGAATGCACATCTCAAAAAACCCTCTAGGCACTTCCCCTCATTCCTAGGATGGTACTAGGGGTAAACCAGTTAGTTGCAATTTTGGCAACCTAACCCAACACAGACATCAAGTGAGACCTAATAATATCCACATAGGCAGTCAACCCAGGGACTTGACTCCTACTTGTAATTCATAGCACTCAACCACTCGAGCTAACCCACTGAGCTATATTCACACACACACATATTATAGATGTATATTATATACATACATAATACATGCATGCACATATTTATGTATATGATATATGTATGTGTGTGTATTATTTATATATTTACATAATACATAAATACATGCATAATATAATATGTATGTATGTGTATATGTATGAGACTTTAGCCGCGAAGAATGTATGGCGATTAATACAAAGTATTGGGTTGTGGGCTCGAGTTATTATAGACAATTATGTAGCTTTGGATTAAGTGGAGAAATGGGTTAGAAAGAATCCACAATGCCTCGATTATATGGAAAGTAGTTAATACAACATTTCCACTGGTTGGGAATTGGTTGGTATGGCGAGTGGGAAAGGGAGACAAGATCCAAATTGGTTTAGATCCATGGATTGGAAGTGGGGGACTTCATGGGTTACCTCTACAAATGATATGTGATCTAAGAGACAAGGGTTTTTATACCTTAAGGTAGATTTCTAGTCGAGATAGGACTATTATATGGCAGTAAAATTGGCTTTCCTAGAGGGAGATTAGACTAAGTGATCAACAATATGCAATTACTTGGTAGATGTATATGAATAACTTAAAATATTGGTTTGTAAGACCAAGAGATGAAGAGGATCAGATTGTCTGGTCATTAAATCCATCAAGGGACTATGTCCCAAGTATTGGATATAAAGCTTTAACTTCTTAGGAGAAGAGAGGTTTTCTAGGTTTGGTGATGGAATTCGTTTGGAATATTAAGTGTCCAATAGAATCTAAAATATTCACATGATTACTCTTAAACAACAAAGCTCTGACATGGGATCTATTGCGTAAGAGGAACATTGGGTGTCCTACTTGGTGATATCTATGCAGACAAGAAGAGGAAACAAATTCACATCTTGTCATGGTTTGCCTTTATGCAAAGTGGGTACAAAATGAAGTGGAAGGACCAATAGGTTCGAAAAATGTATGGGATGGGAATTCCATTGAGGAGGCTCTCTGAACCTGGTGCACAAATAGGGAAACTAGAAGATACAAAGCTCTTCTGTTGAATATTTCTTAGCGAGTTTGGTTGGCAAAAAATTTAAATTGTTTGAGGATAAGGACACTTTACCTATAAAATGTGTTGTCCAAGGCCTAGATATACTATTTTCCTTCTCACGGTTCCAGGAAAAACAATCTATTAGATATTCAGTCAAAGAAAAAATAAATAAAGACTTTCCATGGACATACTTTGATGGTGCTTCTCATCCCTCCCCCCCAACCCCACCCCACCCAAGGGGTGGAGCAAGAGGGATTCTTCTGTTAGAAATATTTCGATGTGCTCGTTTAACCATAGACAATATCACAATATTGTCTCCCAACCATAGGTATGCAGCCATCCCCGAGCACTTTAGCCTTTGACAGAGAGAATGATTCTGAAAGCGACTTTAGAACCAAGAGAGTGCACCTTCCTCCAAGGATAGCTCACCAGAAATATATCCCAAGACCACAGACCAAAACCAATAACCATTGCAGTAGCTACAACTCTCCTCCAGACTTGCGCACTACTTGTCTTGTATGAGAGTGTGAGTACGTGTGTACAAATAAGCTGAAGCGCCTCCTATTTATAGTCCTTCTTGTCACCTGTCTAGGCCGACTTCTCTTTCTGGAGGGTAATACTTTAATATTATTTATTTTATTGAGCTGACTAGTCTTTTAGCGTTCTTACACATCTATTTAGGGTTTCTCTTGATTCCAGAATATTCTATTCTATTCTATTCAAGGGTTACATATGGAGGTTAATACCTCCCGCAGCTACCATAATATCAACACTCCTTCCTAGCTAGGGAGGTATTAATTGTAATGGTCTCAAACACATCCATCCATTTCACATGGTATGGGAAAGGCTCACATAGTCTTGCAGACCATTCTACTGATAGCATCATCATATCCACACAGGTTATCTCATGATCACACAAATCAAGTCACAAGCATCATCATCATTATTAGTATCAATTGGTAGCATCCTGGCATCAAAATATTTCATCGTTTGCATCATATCTCAAGGCCATACTCCATCTAAGTAATCAGGCATGATGTTGAATAAGTCATGTGTTGGACTTAGCACGCTCAACAGAGTGTCTTGCATAAGTCACTCACTCAACATAGTGATATAGGGAACATTCTTCCTATCTTGGTCACTGCATGTGACACAGGAAGAATGGTTGTCCCAACAAATGTTGAAAGTCATGCCATGGTCTATAAGAACCATTCTTCCTACTCTGGTCACTACTGTGAACTTGGGAAGATTGACTGTCCTGGACCATTTTCCCCCCTCTAGCCACTATTGTGAACTCAAGGAAAATGTTTGTCATGTACCAATCTCCCCACTCTGGTCACTATTGTGAACTCATGGAGACAGACCATTCTGCCTGACTGGACAAATCCCTAGGAGAATAGTTGTCTTGGACCATTCTACATGTCCGAGGAGAATAGTTGTCCATGGTACATCAACAATATGTTTTTCCTGGACCATTTTCCACTTGGAGAATGTTTGTCCAACAACACATTGATTATTCACGATGCCATATATCAACACTCCCTCCCAATCGAGGAAGTCACCACCTCCCTCTCAACCAAGGGAGTTATCTCCACAAGTCCCAGCTTGTCTCTCAAGTATGCAAACTTTATCTTGGACAGGGGCTTCGTAAAAATATCAGTTGCCTGCTCATCGGTGGAGATGTACTGGAGAATCACTTCTCCCTTCTAGACTTTATCACAGATAAAATAGTACTTGATCTCAATGTGCTTTGACCTGTCATGGAACACAGGATTCTCTGAAAGCTTTACATAGCTTTGATTATCACAATATATCACAGTCATATCCAGCACCTGATAAAATATTCTAGAAATCATCTTACGGAGCCATACTGCTTATGTACAAGCATCACAAGCTATAATATACTCAACTTCTACAGTGTTGAGTGCAAAAGACCTATGTTTGCTGCTAGCCCATGATATCATAGCAAATCCCAAACTGAAACATATACCAGAAGTACTTTTTCTGTCATCTGCACTCCTTACCCAATCCGAATCAGTAAATCCATGCAGATGTAAATCATTGTTTGAGGCATATCTCAAACCATAGTTTAGCTTCCCACGAAGATATCTCAAAATGTGCTTTGCAGCTATCCAATGCTCATGTCTAGGTTCCACCTGAAACTGGCTCAATTTGTTCACAACAAAGCAAATGTCCGGCCGAGTATTAACCAAATACATCAATTAGTAAATCAATTTTTGGTACAAGGACAAGTCTACTGGATCAGAATCAGAGTCTCTCAACTTCTTCAGATCTTTTGCCATGGATTTGTAATCCATCATCCCAAACTTCTGAAGGATCTTTACAACATACTTCCCTTTCCCTAGGAAGATTTCACCACACTTTTGTCATACTTCTAGTCCCAAATAATAATGCATAAGACCAAGATCCTTCATATCGAATTCAAAGGCTAGCTCCCTCTTACACTGAATAATGAGAGGCTTTGCACCTGTCAGAGACAAATCATCAACATATAGTAGTAAGATCACAGGTGCATCATTCACAACCTTGTAATAAAGGTTTGGATCATCATAGCTCTTGGAAAATCCAAGTCTAGTCAAGTAACTGTCAATTCGTGCATACCAAGCTTTTAGAGCTTGCTTGAGTCCATACAAGGCCTTCTTTAATCTGCATACATGGATTTCTCTCTAGTGTACATCAAGACCTTGAGGTTGCTCTATGTATACTTCTTCCTCAATTACTTAATCGAGAAAAGTTGTCTTTACATCCATCTGATGTAAACTCCAACCCATGGATGTTGCAAGAGATATGATGGCTCTAATAGAGGTGTATCTAGCAACTGGAGCAAACGTCTCATCATATTCTTCTCCCTCTTGCTGGGAAAACCCTCTAGCCACTAATCTTTCCTTGTATTTATTGATACTCCCATCTACTGCATGTTTTATCTTGTAAACCCATTTTGAAGTGACTATGGACTTTCTTTCAGGTCTAGGCACAATTTTCCATACATCACCTTTCACGATGGATTTATATTATTCCATCATAACTTCCTTCCAGTCTTTCTTCTTGATTACTTCTTCAAAAGTGGAAGGTTCTGCATTGACAAGACTTGTCATGAGTGTCACATAACTAGAGAACCTTTTGGGCCTCTTGCTCTCCCTGAAGGTGCCATCAGGAGCTTTATCTCTTTATGCTTCCTGTAAGGTGGATTCTAGCCATGCTAGTCGTTTTTTGTTCTTAGGTACAACAACTGGTTCTACAGATTCAAGTGGTTGGTATGGTTCTTCATTCGGATGTTTTGGAGAACATGTACTTTCTTCCTTGCAATCTTCATCGTTGGAGTCCATGGAATCTTCTATAGATTTTTTGAAGGCAATTTTCTTATCAAAAGTCACGACCCTGCTGATTTCAACCTTTTGTTGACCTGGGACATAGATTCTATAAGTTTTTGATGTCTCACTATATCCAACGAATATGCCCTTCTTTCCTGAAGGTTCCAACTTCTTCATTTTGTCCTTGGGAACATAGATATAGATAGGACAACCAAAGATCCTTAAGTGTTCTACATTTGGCTTCTTTCCAGAGAAGACTTCTTCTAGAGTCATGTTCTTCAATATATGATGAGGACTTCTATTATGAACATATGTGACTATCATAGCTACTTCTCCCTGTAGAAACATGGATAGATTCTGGTCATTCATCATTTCCTTAACAGATTCTTTAATGGATCGGTTCTTTCTTTCTGCCACACCATTATGTCGAGGATTATGTGGGAAAATTAGCTCCCTCCTAATCTTGACTGCTTTACAAAAAGCAATGAGCTTTTTAGAGGTGTATTCTCCTCCATTATCAGATCTTAGTGTCTTGATTTTCTTATCTGTCAAGTTTTCCACTTCAGCTTTGAATTCTTGGAACTTTCCAAATACTTCATCTTTCTTATTTAACAGGTACATCCAGGTCTTTCTTGAGAAGTCATCTATGAACGTTGCATAGTAAGGAGATCCTCCTAGAGACTTTAATGGCATAGGACCACCTACATTTGAGTGTATCATATCCAAGATCTCCTTGGATCTATTCTCATTGCTTGGGAATGGCTTCTTAATATTCTTCCCAAGTGCACATCCTCTGCAAATACCTTCGTATATTGATTGTAGTTCTGGTATGCCTACAACCATCTACTTAAGAGATGGAAATGCTTGATAATGAAGGTAAGCATACCTTCTATGCCATAACTCACTACGATTGAGTTCATCGTGTATGAGAGCTTGAGCATCTGACCTAGAAGTTTATACAATCTTCCTTCACGAATACCAATAACTCTAGCATCTTCTATTTTTGAATCTTTAGACCATACGAGTACTTTTCCATCAACAAAGGCTATTCTATATCCTTTGTCTTCTAAACAAGAAATAGATACTAAATTATTTTTCAAACTAGGAACATATAAAACCTTGTTAAGATGAACATTGTTACCTGATTCCAATTTGATAAAAGCTTTTTTCAATTCCCTTGACTGCATCAGAGTTGTTGTCTCCAAGTTCCACTCTATGAGATGTTTCCTTTTCCTTCATGCTTGAGAGATTTACATGATTACTTGTCATATATCTTGAAGCTACACTATCGATCAACCACATGTTGTCTTCAAGAGATCCTGTAAGAGTTGAGTAGTAGAAGAAATATGTTTCTTCATGCTTGGCTTTCTTTGAATGTTCTTCATCATTTCCAGCTGACGCATGGTGTTTTCCCTTTTTCTTCTTTGCTAGTTTAGGACACTGGTTTTTGTAATGACCATATTCATGGCAACCAAAACATTATACTTTTGACATGTCTTTCTTATGATTGGATTTCTTTCTTGAATCAAATCTTTTCTTACCTCCATGTCTCTTGAACTTTGTTGCATGGGCTTGAGCATCCTCTTATTTTTGTGATCTTCCCTTTGAGTTGATCCTTGTCTCTTCTTGTGCGCAATAGGTCCAAAGTTCTTCGAGTGTAGGAAAATCCTTCCTTGTCTTTGTGCTTGCAACAAATGCATCCCATGATCTAGAAATACCATTAAGTGCTACATTCACAAGTTCCTTTTTTGGAATAACTTCTTCAATAGCTTGCAGTTGATCTCTCAACTGAGAAATCCTCACAAAGTATGAGGCTACAATGTCATCCTCAGTCATCTTTGTGTCACGAAGCTCATTCTCCAGACTCATCACTTGTCCAATATTTCTAATTGCAAAAAGGTTAGTCGGGGCATCATACATCTTCTTGGATGAGTCAAGATTGGATATGTAGGGTATCAAGTGATCTTTGATGGAGTCCACAATCATACTCATGGCATTGATGTCATTTTCCTTGAACTTCTCCATTATTGCAACATTCTGAGGTTCCTTCTCTTTTCCTGCTTCAAACTGTAGTTCCACTATCTTTCCCTTCACAATATCTATAACTTTGTTCTTGGCAAGGATGAGATCAATCCTTGTCTTCCATGCTCTAAAATTTGAAGCTCCTTCTAGCTTGTTCTATGACTTCATGGAGTAAATCATGATTGCTTTTGACTTTTACTTTGACCTAAAAATTTGACCTTGTTGTTTTTGCTAGCTGAAGGTACCAAGGGGTGTGTTAGGCTAAGGTGCACTAGAATGTCCAAGAAATATGCCAAAGGTTTCAATTAAAGTGCTCAAATAATTAGGTTAGGGTTTGATGCAGCTGCAAAATCAGAAATCCTAATTGCAGCTGCAACTAGTGCTAGAGCTTGACAAAGAACTCTCGATCTACCTTCCAACAGTTAGACTGTCCTAAAGGTAGTGTGGGCCCATAACCTGTTAGATCTATTTCAATGTGCTCGTTTAACCATAGACAATATCATAATATTGTTCCCAACCATAGGCATGCAACCACCCCCGAGCACTTTAACCTTTGACATAGAGAATGATTCTGGAAGCAACACTAGAACCAACAGATAACCAAGAGAGTGCACCTTCCTCCAAGGATAGCGCACCAGAAAGATATCCCAAGACCACAGACTAAAACCAATAACCACTGCAGGAGCTGCAACTCTCCTTCAAACTTGCGCACTACTTTTCTTGTATGGGAATGTGAGTGAATGTGTACAAATGAGCTCAAGCACCTCCTATTTATAGTCCTTCTTGTCACCTGTCTCGACTGACTTCTCTCTTTGGAGGGTAATACTTTAATATTATTTATTTTATTGAGCCAACTAGTCTTCTAGGGTTCTTACACATCTATTTAGGGTTTCTCTTGCTTCTGAAATATTCTATTCTAGTCAAGGGTTACATATGGAGGCTAATACCTCACGCAACTACCATAATATCAACATCTTCATGTCTGTGTGACCCATAGCATATCTTTCAAAGCTGGAGTTAGAGAAGAAATAAATAATTTTTGTGAACTGGTGGTGATTAAGTTAGTTTTGTTGTTGGCTTAGGTACATGGAGTAACACATATACAAATCTCTTGGGATTTTCTCCTTGTAATAAAGTGGATGAGACAAGAGTCATCCCTAAGAAATTTCACTCCCCAACCTATGTTTCTCGATGCATGGTCCTTACAATTAACCTTCACTCGTATTTATTATGCGCATATCTATAGGGACAGGAATGGGACAATAGATGGATTATCAAAAGCAAGGCTCAAGTTGGATTGAGGAGTTTAGAAATTCTTAGAGGATCAATAAGGGAAAAAAATTAAATACATCCATGAACCTTGGTTTTAAATTTACACGCTCTTACTTTAGTTATGTGTTGTTCTTTTTTAGTTTATCTCATGGATGATGGATGAAATATACAGGAATTGAGAGTTCGTACTTTTTTGCCAATAAAAAATGGATGTAATTATGGGAGCAAAAGGTTGATGTCATCTTAATGCATTTTTATTTTTATTTTATGTAAGGAGACTGTTACTAGTCTTATTTTCTATAGGACCTATGAGGAAAAATATGAATTCTTTACATCATCTTTCAATTTTAATTATGTTTTTGTAAATAAAATTACAAGACCCTTTTCCTTGGGAAACAAGATATGTCTGTATATTTATGTATGTATACATACATACATACATACATATACATGTACACATGTACATTGTATATATTGTATATACATGTACACACACACATTGTCAATTTGATCTAGCTTAAGTGATTAGGGAGGAGAAACGTTATCATCCTCTTACTTGTGACATGTTTCACTCTTTGTGAGCCAATTGTTGTTGAGAATGTGAGTGATGAGGAATATCTTACATGCTTGATTACTTAATATATATATATATATATATATATATATATATATATATATATATATATGGTTAGTGCATATATCCTTATGTGAATAGTGTCTACCTTT
This sequence comes from Picea mariana, assembly GCA_032191745.1. NCBI lineage: Eukaryota > Viridiplantae > Streptophyta > Pinopsida > Pinales > Pinaceae > Picea > Picea mariana. The sequence continues at coordinate 10,658 of JASDQU010027186.1, forward strand.
TCTCACCCAAAAATTCATATATTCTTACTTGAAAGTCACTAACAGGTATTTCCCTATGCAAGAATGTGATGTAGTGACAAATTCTTGTCTTGTTGTTCTTGGTTTGGCCACTAGATATGGTGTTGGTAGTTGGATCCATACATCCAATTTCCTTTTCACAACTACATCTATGCTTAAAGCATTTGGTCTTCTCCAAATTATGTCACATTCAAATTACTATCATAATGATCATGGGATTGGTGCATTCTTTAACTTTCATGACTTTTGTAGGTTTACATTACATGGTGACATTTGGTGCTTCTGAGTCATCGACTCAATGGATGTTGATGCCTCCTCGTATTCTATGATGAGCCAAGATCTCTTCCCAAGCCTTTTATGCAAAACCTCCCTCTTCTACACCTACCTGTTGTAGGGTCCTCGTCCCTTGCTTCTTCTTATGCTCTTATGTTACTTGAGCCCATCACTTGATGGCCCACTCTATGCACTTGAATATCAACATGAAGTCCAATGCCTCAACTTCTACTTCTAGGTTCATGTTGTCATTTGCTAACCATAGCCTCATGTGGAAAAAGTGCTAGCTAACTTCAAGCTGGTATTAGCTATCATAAATATAAATTATGGCCTCGAGGATCCTAGAAGTTTGCATAAAATCATTCCACATGGCTTGGTAGTGCCCCTCAAACATAGTGATGATCATCACCTACATGGCCTTACTTGTGTTATGGGACAAACCGCCATAGCGGGTTGCAATATACTTAGCCTCAAGGTGCCATGGTAGAAGGTCAATACCCATTGGCTCCACCCACTGTGAAAATGCAGGCAACAATAAGAAACTTCCATAATAGAAGTCCAGGTTCTTGGCCTGCATATCAATACAATTTCATGGAACCTCGTTGGTAAGGTATGAAACCTAGTTCAACATCACTCCAACTACACATACATCCATGACATGGATCACCTACTTCGAGCATTCCCATGCTCGATAGATTTGCAACACTCGAGTAGATAGAAACCATGTTGTTGTGTTGACCGAAATATTGTTAATTGAGGATCTTTTGTATCCATGTTGAGCCTCGTATGTTCCATATTTCAAGAAAATCCATCTATTCCTCTATTGCAGCTCCTTCCTTTTGCATGGTGGTCTAAGTAGAGAAACTGTCACTAACATCTTCTCTGTCTTATGTTAGCCTAGTGATAACATGCATGTTTTCCTCATTAATGACCATCTTACAATCAAGTCAAATTCCACCTATGTGAGTCCATGATAGCAACAAAGTCACATATTTCTTTATTTCAATATAGGTCCCAAAGCATGAGAAATGCAAATGGATTGTTATTCCACATATCCATTAAAATGTTCATCTTTGCTATAAGATGCACTTGTGGATTGATTAAATCTATCAATTAGATCAAGTCCCTCTGCTCTATGATTAGGGTCTTCTCCCCCCTTGTTTTTGGTCCTACAACCCATTGTGAACCTACCATCCACTAGCCCCATATGTGTTGGAATTTTCCTAGAACTCCACTACATATAGATTCCAAAAAACACCCTTATAGAACCTTTTCATCCTTGGGATCCAACTCTACTCACATGTTGAATTCTTTTGTAATATTTTCGTAATCTCTAGACTATATCACACGGATATGGGTTCATGTTCGACAAAACAAGGTATTCCCACACACGATGAACACCTTAAGCAATCACTCACACAACTAGATTAAAGATCAAAACACCAATTTTTTTTTTGTAGTTAAAAACCACAAAGAGGGAAACAATCCACAACCCCAGCCAACGTGGTCACTTGAGGCAGTGTATTAATGCAAAAGAAAAATAATTTACAAGAGAGTTTTTCACAATTGATCATCAAAAAATGACCCTCCATGTTCTTTAAATAGAGGTTGTGGCCCAATCGAGTGTTAAGCCACAAATCAATAGTTAGTATCAAGGAGAATATGAGTCGTTAGATCACTCAATGTTTAGATCATGTTGTGGCCATCAGATAACATAACTACAAATACATACTAAAGAAACACACTTTTACCTAAAGACACATTAGACCAAGTTGATCTTAACAAACTCGTAAGTGTTTAAATATCCTAACATCTCCCTTTAAGAACAACTTGGGATAGGATTGAAAGATTTACAAAGGTGACACAATAGGAGAAGGACTGAGGCATTAGAGCCAACCCCCCTTAATGACAACTTCCTAAACTCCTAACATAAATCGAAGTTTGGAAAAATTTGCTTCTGAAAGAGCCTTTGTGAAACTGTCTGCGAGTTGCTTATTGGTCATCCAAAAGAGCACTTCAAGAACATGATCATGAATGAGTTGTCTGACGAAGTGCATTTGTAGATAAATATGTTTATTGTGTTGATGTTGAACTTGATCTTTAGCAAGCTTGATGGCAGTTTGATTGTCGCACTAGAGGGTGATCAGATGCTACTGCTGAAATACAAACTTTGAAAGGATCCATCAAATCCATAAGGCTTCTTGACTTGCATTAACCATTTCTCGATACTTTGCTTCTACTAAATAAAGAACAAGAGCATATCATTTCTTACAAGCCCAAGTAATAGGTCCAGAAACAAGGGTGAAAACATAACCTACAATAGACTTTCGATCATCTAGGTCGCTATCCCAATATGAACTAGTGAAACCAACCAACAAAGGAACCTCCCATGAGTTGTAATGTATCCCAAACTAAATTGTACCTCAAACGTACTGAAGTATCCTTTTTGTTGCTTTCCAATGGCTTTCATGGGGTGTTTGTGTTGATTTTCCTAGATTCAACCCTTGGTCCATTGAAATCTCTCCTACCCAACACTCGACAGTTAATTCGAAATAAATCACCTATTGAATTAAAACACAATTGAGTAATTAATTAAACATGTAGTTGAAGCATAAACAAGGAAACCAAATACACAAACACCAATATTTTCGGGTATAAACCCTTGGAAAAACCCCAAAGGGAAAACAATGTTGAGAATGATTTTATTATGTTAATGATTTGGATTATTTTGAGAACGACATGAAGGAAGAAATATAACCGAGATATAACAATTAAATACACAAAAATATAGAAGAGAACAAAGAAATATAGTGAAACCCAACTTCTATTACTGAATAAGATAGAAAAACATTGTAGAACACAAATTGGAAAAATGGGGTAGCTTATCTCTAAAAAGAAAGAGATGTTTGCTACGCTTCATTCACAAGAAGCTTCCATCACACTCCATTGCATGCTTAATGGGCCTCCTTCACCTCAATTATATATTAGAGAGTGAGAGGAGAACAATTCCCATGATGCATGTGGGATAAATTGGACTAAGTTTATAAAATGTCATAGGCATGTAAAATACTAGGACTTCCCAGGTGGGCACCCATCCTGGTACTACTCTAGCCCAAGATCGCTTAATTGTGGAGTTCTAATGGGATCCGGTGCATTAACGCTATGTTGTAGGCATGTAGATAAGACCATTACATGATGTATGTAATTAACAAATGAAGCTGACATTACATTTTATTCCCCACCAAAAGGGTGAATGACAGGGAGACTTCTGTTAAATCTGAAGCTTGGTGTGTTGCTTGCCTTGCTGAAAAAGTTGTCATGCTTAGCTTGTTGAAGGCTGCCATGAACCTGTTATTGGAGGGGTTGAATCCGTTCAATCAATCTAGTTGCATGATCTACCTGAGTGTGCGGGGACTCTATTGGTGAAGATGCAACATGAAGAGTATGAAGGGTTTTGTTATAACCTTGCTTGACTGGGCAGTGTGGAGGCACCCCCGTAGGTGCAACAAGAACATCTTGGTACTCTTCTACAATCTTGTCAATATGCTTCTGCTGGATAGAAAGATCTTGGGCTAAGGCTGCAATGGTTGCAGTGTCCTTCTATTTACCTTCTGATCAGATTGTGAAGAGGCTAAACTTTGCAGTATGAGAGATTACTTTGTGGCATAGTTTTGGTGGGATGATAGTTGAAACTACCTATGGTATCCTGTATAGTTGATGCCCCAGAGTAATAATGATGCTAAGGGGTCGAGACTCATAAATAGCATGACGCCTCCACATATATAGTTGGCCTAATAGAACATCACATACTTCTAGTGGGGCAACATCACATAATACCTCATCCTTGAAGGGATTGATGCCGTAGTACAGGCGACATTATTGGATGACATGAAGATCTTGACCCTGGCGAAGCCACCCGATGTTGTATGGCTGCGGGTGTGGTGTTGTTAGCAAATCCAACTGCTTGACAACCTCTGTTGAGATGATGTTCTTTTGGCTTCCACTATCAACAATAAAATGCAGTGGGGTCCTCTTCACCCACATATTTGAATGGAAGAGTTGATCCCCCTCCTCAGGATCCTCTTTCGGTTGGATTGTTGCAGTGGGTTCTGCATCAATGATCTGTCTCCTTTTATTATTTTCTAAATCAAGGTCCAAGTCAGGGTTCGACTCTTTGTCCTTGAGCTTGACCACCAATGACTGTATTGAGCGACATTCATCAGTGTTGTGCCAAGGGATATTATGGAACTCACACCACTTTTCGGTGTCTTTATTAGACTTCTTGTTACCCTTCTTTTCCTACATCTAGGACTAGCTCTCTTGAGGTTGGACTTCCTTACTCTGTCCATGCTTCTCCCACTTACTCTGTTGCTCTAATTTCTGCTCAATTTTGACTGCATATCGATAAGCAACTCCCAGTGAGGAGATGTCCAAGAAATCCATCTCTATTTGGATGTACCTATGTAGACCACTACGATACTTCAAAACCAAGTGCCGCTCGGAGTCTTTGATACCCAACTTTGAGTGCAAGGTATGAAATATGTTGGTGTACTCTGCCACCGTTTGGTCTCTTTTCTGATGCAGAGTTGTCCATCTCATGTATTGATCATCATAGTTTCTGACAGGTTAGAACTCCTCCTTTAGGGCATCTACAAAGGCCGCCCAAGTGGGTTCTCTCCTAAATAGTGTATATTCATCTGCGGTTTACCTCTCCTAGTAACCTTCCCACCAAGGTATGACACGGGGAAGGGATTTAAGGAGCGTGAAGGTGATCTTTTCACTGTCGAAATTTTTTTGGACAGAGTAATAACCTTATAGCAGATTCAACCATTTTTCTAGAGCATCTGCATCTATCTGGCCTTCAAATAAAGGGTTATCAAAATTGACTTGTACCTTGAAGGGCATTGCACTTGAAAAATTGTTGTTTGTTGAAGATGTCTCGGTTGTCGCCATCGATAGTCTTTGAAGGATCTAAGCAAAGTTGTCCATCATCTCATTCCTTTGTCGCACGATGGCTTCCTCGAGCAACATCTTGAAAGGATCTCCTGCTTTGTCATCTCTCTTTTCTTCCACCACGGGAGGTCGCTTGGGCTAGCGAGAGTGGTTGTCCTCAAGTGAAACTAGCTCGAGACCCAAATCTCTATACCCTGACCTCGTCGGGGACCTGCTCTGAGAAATGACAAGGAGCAGACTACTTTGATACCACTGATCCAGATTATTTTGAGAACGACGTGAAGGCAGAAATATAACTGAGATATACCAATGAAATACACAAAAATATAGAAGAGAACACAGAAATACAGTGAAACCCAACTTCTATTACTGAATAAGATAGAAAAAAACTGTATAACACAAACTAGAAAAATGGGGTAGCTTATCTCTAAAAAGAAAGAAATGTTGGCTATGCTTCATTCACAATAAGCTTTACATCACACTCCATTGCATGCTTAAAGGGCCTCCTTCACCTCAATTATATATGAGAGAGTGAGAGGAGAACAATTCCCATGATGCATGTGGGATAAATTGGACTAAGTTTATAAAATGCCATAGGCATGTAAAATACCAGGACTTCCCGGGCGGTCACCCATCCCAGTACTACTATAGCCCGAGCGCACTTAACTGCGGAGTTCTAATGGGATCCGGTGCATTAACACTATGTTGTAGGCATGTAGATAAGACCATTACATGATGTTTGTAATTAACAAATGAAGATGACATTACATTCCATTCCCCACCAAAAGGGTGAATGTCATGGTTTATCAAAACCACAGGCTCAAAATGGTGATTCAGTGGAAAAGGTGGATGGCCATCGAGATCCATCTGGATCAACTAAAATCAAGGCTCCTATAACAAGGATAATGGCCCACTGAGATAAATACAACCGCAGACAAACCTGACAAAGTGTAACTTGTTGTACGAACAAAACTGCATGCTTTTCGAGGTGTACGCGACTTTCCTTCTACAAACTCACGTATGTATGTGATTGTCTCCACTGCAACCTACACACATGTATGGAAAGTCCTGTATGAAAAGCTCTATATGACACAACACTCTCATGTGGCTTCCTCTGAATGAAACCCACTTGCACCACTTTTGTTCTCTCTTCTCCTTGACATGATCTCTAGATGGAAGTCCTTCTCCACCTATCCAAGATATTGAATCACAATCCTTCGTCGTCTAATACTTTGTGTCAACTCCCTCAACTCCTATTAAGTTCCACGTGTCTTTCTCCTTCACCCTATCCTTGCTTTTATAATCGTGAGTTGTATCTCCAAAGTGATTGCATGTTGATATTACTTCTCAAACTCACTTGAGATTTAGAAACATGCTAATTACTTTTAGCACTTTCCTTAAATAACTCATCTAACTTTACATAATTAATTAATAAAATAAATTTACTTTAATAATTCCTTTAATCAAAGTAAATTCAAGAGTAGAAGGCTTTAGACGATTTCCACAAATCTAGACACATAGATATGTGCGAAAATACATGTCTGATGCTACCACTAGCATCAACATTCCCTCTTGGTGAGGAAGGTATTCTGCACCACTCCAAGTTTGTCTCTGAAGAATACAAATTTCCCTTTCTCCAAGGGTTTGGTTAGAATATCTGCAACCTTCTCATCTGTGGAAGTGTATTGAAGTTTCACTGCTCCCTTTTGGATCCTATTTTGAACAAACTTGTATCCAATCTCCATATGCTTGGACCTATCATGGAATATTGGATTCTCCGAGATTTTGATACAACTTTTATTATTGCAGTATATCATCGTAGACTCTAACTCTTGATCAAATAAACATGTAAGCAATTTGTGAAGCCAAATAGCTTCACAACTAGCCATACTCGCTGCCATATACTTTGGCTCTGCTGAACTGAGTGCTATAAAAGTCTGCTCCCTGTTGAACCAAGTAATCACTGGTGATTCCAAGCTGAAGCAACACCCTGAGGTGCTCTTTCTATCTACTGCACTGCCTGCCCAATCTAAGTCTGTATATCCTTGCAACCCCACTCCATCTCTTCCAAGATACCTCAATCCATACTCCATTGTACCTCTAAAGTATCTGAGTACATGTTTTGATGCGATCTAATGCACCTATCTTGACTCCACCATGAACTGACTCAAGGTGTTCACAACAAAACAAATATATGGTCTAGTGTTGACCAAATACATCAAGGACCCTATCAGTTGCCTATATATCTTGGGATCCACCAACTTTGAATCTAAAGTGATCACCTTCTTCAGATTGGTAATCATAGGTGTAGCCATCGGTTTACAATCCTCCATTGTGAATCTCCTCAAGATCTCTACTGCATACTTCCCTTGTCCAAGGAAGATCTCTCCTGATACCTGCCATACCTCTAACCTCAAGAAATAATACATCAAGCTAATGTCCTTCATCTAGAACTCACTAGCTAAATCCGATTTGCACCCTGCAATAAGCTCCTCTGCACCTATGATAAATAAATCATCAACGTACAGAACCAAGATGAGTGAATTCGACCCAACAAGTATGAAGTACAATTTAGGATTCGCCTCACTCTTGGTAAAGCCCATATTCTACAAGTATTTATCAATCATGGAATACCATGTCATAGGTTCTTGTTTGAATTCGTACAAGGCTTTCTTAAACATACACACATGAGACTCCCTCCCATGTACCTCAAAGCCTCAAGGTTTCTCTATGTATACTTCTTCCTCAATGATCCCATTGAGGAAATTTGTTTTCACATCCATCTAATGTATCCTCCACCTCATAAATAAAGCAATAGAGATAACAACTCAAATAGAAGCATACCCGGCGACTGGAGCAAATGTGTCCACATAGTCCACTCTTTCTTTCTAGGATAACCCTCTCGCCACAAACCTTGCTTTGAACTTCTCGATGCTACCATCTGCAACATGCTTGATCTTGTAGAGCCATCTAGAACTCACAACTAACTTCCCTTATGGTCTCGATACAATGTCCCAAACATCATCCCTCGTATCAGAGGTGTACTCCTCTACCATGTCATCTCATCATACATGTTGATCTGTTGATTCCTCAAAACTAGAAGGCTTGACATCAATGATGCTACTCATAAGCACCGTATAGTTCATAAACTTCTTCAGAGGCCTTCGCTCTCTGACCACACTCCTAGGAGCCTCACTGGCATCCATCAATGTCTATAATAGCCATCGTTGTCTCTTGATAGGACTAGAAGGGGATAACTCCTCCTCCCCACATGAAGTCTGAACTATTGACTATTGCTCATCCTTCAGAGCCTACTGTTCCTCGTCCTTTGTCATTGCTGATGACTCTTGTGATATGCTAGATGCCAAGTTCGCCTCAAACTTAACATCTCTACTCACAATTGTCTTCCTCTGTGTTGAATGAAGATCATGTAAGCCTTTGAGGTCTCACTGTACCCCACAAATATACCCTTTTGTCCTGAAGGCTTCATCTTTGTCATCTTCTTTACAAGAACATGGATGTAAATTGGACAACCAAAGATCCGCAAATAACCAATCTCTAGCTTCACCCTTAAGAATGCCTCCTCTAGAGTCTTGCCCCACAATATCTTGTGAGGACTCATGTTCTGCACATACACTAATGTGTTACATGCCTCTACCAATATGAACATAGGCAACTCTTGGTCATGTATCATAGCCCTAGTAGAACCGATGATGGACCAATTCTTTCTCTTCAAAACCCCATTCTGCCGAGGGAGAATGCCATCTCCCTCTTGATCCATGCCTCCTTGCATAAATCCTTGAAGTCATTGAGGTGTACTCTCCCCCATTATCCGACCTCAAGACTTTGATCTTCTTACCTATATGGTTCTCTACCTAAGCTCTAAACTCCTGAAACCGAATGAAGACCTTATCCTTGGTCTTCATAAAGAAGATCCGTGTTTTCTTGGGAAAATAATCAACAAACATCACATAGTATAACGATCCTTGTAATAATGCTACTGACATCAGCACACTCACAGAATGGATAATATCCAAGATCCCCTTGGACTTGATATCGCTGCTAGGAAAAGAAGCCTTTACATTTTTGTCAAGTGCACACCCCTTGCTACTCAATTTTGAACTCTGGAAGACTTGTAACAATCCCCCTCATAATCGGCAATGCCCTATAGTGTAGATGTCCCAACTTCATGTGTCACAACTCACATAGGTTGTTACTTTCATATACCAAAGCTTGAATAGAATTTCCCTGTAACCTATATAAAGTGCCTTCTCTAACCCCAATGACCAATGTGTTGTTCGTGATAGCTTTCTCTAGATGTATGAGTACTTTCCCTCTCTAAAAAGTAACGACAAAACCCTTGTCCTCCATAGCTAAGACCGCAAGCAAATTCTTTTTCAAACCTAGTACATAAAGCACATCCTAGGCATCTAATGAACCCCATGACTCAAGTTGGAATGTAATTGTTCCCTCTCCCTTCACTACATACCTGAAATCATCTCCAAGCTCCACATGAACATCTGAGTCACTCTTTGTCAGAATGTTAAATAGCTCCCGTGCTTCTGTCATATGACGAGATTCACCATTATCCAAGAACCAAGAACTCCTCATTGTTGTGTTGGTAGAAAGGCAAGAAACCAATGAGTAATCCTTCTCAAACTTTGTTGCAAACTCATCAAGCTATGTCTATGTTGATGCTACTGTCTGCATCTTTCCATTACCCTTATTCTTCTTCTCTGGACACTGAGATGCATAATTTCCATTCTTATGACATGAGAAGCACTTGATTTTACTCAAGTCCTTCTTCTTCCCTGGGAGTGATGAACCTCCATCATTGTTACCCTTCTTGCTAGAACTATTTCCTTTTCCCTTCCTTGTCTTACTGACAAGAGCCAAGTTCTCTTCACTACCTCCCTGCTTGCTATTCTTATACTCCTCCCGAGTCTCTTCCTAGATACAATCATCCCAAAGTCATTACCAATCTGGGAGATTTTCCCGAGCGACGATTCCCTTGACAAATGGTTCCCAAGACTTGGGAAGACCATTCAATGCCACATTCATGAGCTTTGTATCCTCCATTTTCTCCCCTATGGCTGGAAGATGATCACGCACCTATGTGATCCTCATGAGATAGATGGTAACATTATCAGATCTAAACATCTAAATCGATCTGAGTTTATTCCTTAAGACCATATTCCTATTCTTGTTTGTGCTTTGAAATAACCCTACCAAGGCATCAAACATCTCTTTGGTTGTCTTCTTCTCAATTAGGTGAGGGATTAAATGATCTTTCACAGAATCCTAGATGACCCTCTCTGCTTTGATCTCCTTCTTATTGTGAACCTCCAAAGTTGTTGAATCTATCGGTAGAGTAACTACTTTATCCACTAACTTTAAAAGGTCATACTCCTTCAACACCAAAGTTACTCTTGCTTTCCAAGATAGGAAGTTGGATACTCCATCCAATCTGTCTTCAACTCTCAATGGTGTTGTTTCCATCCCTAAGAATCGATAACCTGCCCTGGAAATAACATGTTATTTAAAACTACCCCTGTACTGACATGTACGTGACTGTCACCACTGTAACCCGCGTATGTATGCCACTATCACCACTGTAACCTGCGTATTTGTGAATGTGCTCAAAGCCTCTCACGTATGTACGCAATTTTGATTTATGTGACTTGTGTACACCTCCATATACTTGCAAAAACAAGTTTTACCTTTATACAGTTGTTTTCCTAAAATCCGTCCTTCGATTTCCATGGATGTGTTATAGATCTGAGATCGTGTACTTGGTTTCCTCTCAAAGCACTTGCTCTGATACCATATTGATTTTTCTGGATTGAAATCTCTCCTACCCAACACTTGATAGTTAATTCCAAATAAATCACTTATTGAATTAAAGCACAACTGAGTAATCAACTAAACATGCAATGTAAGCATAAAACAGGAAACCAAATCAAGCACACATAAACACCAATATTTTCAAGTATAAATCCCTGGAAAAACCCCAAAGGGAAAACTAGTTCCGAGAATGATTTTATTATGCTAAAATCATGTCTCCTGTGACAAGGATAATGGCCCACTGAGAGAAATACAACCGCAGACAAACCAAACTAATTCTGACCTAATCTACGAACGAGAACTACATGCTTTTCGAGGTGTACGTGGATTTCCTTCTGCAAACCCGTGTACGTACACGATTGTCTCCACTGCAACTCGTGTACATGTATGGAAAGTCATGTACAACACAACACTCTTTGGCGGATTCCTCTGACTAAAACCCACCTGCGTTGCCTCTATTCTCTCTTCTCCTTGACCAGATCTCTAGATGGAATTCCTTCTCCACCTATCAAAGATCTTGAATTGCAGTCCTTCGTGATCCAATACTCTGTGTCGACTCCCTCAACACCTGTCAAGTTTCACGTGTCTTTCTCCTTCACCCTAGTCTTGCTTTTATAATCGTGAGTTATATCTCCAAAGTGATTGCATATTGAGATTACTTCTCATAATTACTTTTACACATTCCTTAAATAACTCATTTAACTAACTAATAAAAATATAATTTACTTTAAAAATTCCTTTAATCAAAGTAAATTCAAGAGTAGAAGGCTTTGGACGATTTCCACACGCCTAGACACATAGACTTGTGCGGAAATACTTGTTTGATGCTACCACTAGCATCGACAATTTTCATATATTGGGAAACAAGACCAACATCAAAGGAAATATTAGGATGGGTATGAGTCAAACATAAGAGGCTACCAACTAACAGATGGTACAAAGTGGCATGGGCTTTGGGATTAGTACAGGTGGCGGTAAGTTTAATTTCATACTGGAGGGGAGAAGGGGTTGGTTTACAATCTTCCAAGTGAAAGCAAGAACAATATCAGATGCATACTTAGGCTGGGAAAGGAAAATCCCTTTCTTAGTTTGCAATACTTGGAGGCCAAGGAAATAATGCAAATAACCCAAGTTTATCATTTAAAAGTTCTTTTCAAGGTTGGATTTCAAATGGGTTAAAAGTTTAGGGTCACTACCAGTGATGATAAGGTCATCAACAAAAAGAAAAAGTATTATGAGATGGATTTCTGCTTTCTTGGTATAGACATTAGGATCAAAATTAAATTTAGAAAAGTTGATATCAAGAAGAAAGATGTCCATTTTAGCATACCAAGATCAAGGGGATTGCTTAAGAACATAAAGAGATTTCTCAAGGTGACAAACAAGGTTGGATTCATTCTGAACATGCCTAGGAGGTTGTTCCATGTAGATTTCTTCTTGTAGATCCCCATGTAAGAAGTCATATTTAACAACCTTCTAATGCACATCCCATTTATGTGAGGCAACAAGGGCTAGAACAAGGTGAATGGAATTCGTTGTGGCTATAGGGGAAAATGTTTCATTGTATTAAGTTCCTTCAATTTGAGAGAATATTTGGAAACTAACTAGGCCTTATGACTTTCAACACTTCCATCTGAGGCTTGTTTCGTTTTATACATCCATTTACATATGACAAGTTTTCTTCATTTCAGAAGAGGTACAAGTTCCTAAGCATCGTTCACCGTTAAAGAACAATTTTCTTCATTCATTGTTGTGTACCGATTTGGATGGACAGAAGATTTTGCAAATGTGTTTGGATCACGAGTCTCTAAAACTTGAACCAAAAGAGAGGAGACTCATTAGAACTTTGAATTTGTCTCACATTGATTTGTAGGATCATCGACAAGATCAATAGTTGCGTCATGTGTTGAATGGACCCATCTAGGAAGTGGTGGTGCTAGTGCAGGTTTATGTTCAATGGAATCATCTATAGGAAGGTGAGCAAGAGGAGGTGGATTTTCATCCTCATCGTAATGATATAAAGAAGAAACCATAATAGGACTAGAAGAAGGCACGGACGTCGAAGATGGCTCATATGCCAAAGATGGTAGAAATGTCAAATTAGGCTCGTAGGATGAGAGACTTTCATGAAATTTAACATCTCTTTTAATAATTATTTTATTGTAATGAGGTTGAAGAAGTCTATAACCTTTGACATCTTCAAAATATCCAACAAAAATGCAGTTCTCACTTTTAGGCTGTAATTTTTTCCTTTTCTCATCAAGAACGCGAGCCCATGCTTCACTACCAAATACACGAAAGTGGCTTACATCTGGCTTAATTTTAGTCCATGCTTCTTTTAAATCCTTTGTGGGAGTGAGATTTACTATGTAATTGGTACAATTGATGGCTTGTGTCCAATAAGGAAGACTTAATCCTTTAGATTGGATTGTACAATTAGCCATTTCCTTTAATGTGCAATTATTTCTCTCAACAACACCATTTTGATGTGGTGTATATGGAACATAATGTTCCATTTGAATTCCCTATGTAGTGCAATTGGTTGTACATTTGTTATTCATGTATTCTCTGCCATTATATGTTCTTAACATTTTTATTCGATGTCTCGAATGTTAACCAATAAAGTGTGTCTAGAGAAGTCATCAATGAAAGTTAAGAAATAATTGAACCTAGAGAAAGAAGGAGAAGAAAGTGGACCACACAAATCATTGTGAACAAGTTGCAAAGGGGCTAAGGCATGCTAAGAGGTATGTTTGTCAAAACTGCCCCGATGATGTTTTCTAGAACACAAATGACACAAAACAGTCTCTGCAAGAAACAAGAGGAAGATTAGTCACCATATTTTGATTTCATAGTTGATGTAATGAGAGATAGTTTAGTTAACCAAACCACTCATGCTAGAGTTTGCTCAAGTCATCATCGTGAGCAATAAAAATAGATGGAGAAGATGATGACCCAAAGTTGTCAAATTTGTACAAACTGGTAATATCCTCGATAATTCCAGTTGTTCGGACATGCTTAGTGTCTTTTAAATCCTTGATTGCAACTTGGTGAGGTGAAAAATCTATTGTTTTACCTTCACCTGAATGAATGATCTAATAATTTGGTACAAGGTTGCATGAAAAACTTGGAACACATAATACATCATCGAAATTACCATTATCTACCTGAAATGTTCCAGATTATAAGAGATATATCATCACCAACAAATATTTGTTTGGTGTTACAATCATTAGGAGAAAAAAAATACTTTATCCTTAATTGTATGATAAGATGCTCCATAATCAATAAGCCACTCATAAGAAGAAGAAGTAGAAGTTGCATTGAAGGAAAAATTAGAAGCAGAAAGTGCATGTCCATGAAAATAGGAGTTAGAAGAAGAAGAATGTTGTGCTTCTTCATTGTTGTTTCTAAGGCCTCCGTCTTTTTAAAACATTTAGACTACCGAAGACCATCTCACCCCCAAAAATTGCAATGTCTGTCAGTCTTCTTACTTTTAGATTTTGATCATTTGTCACTATTAGGAGTAGAAGCTAGCTGAGAGGGTTTGTGACCCTTGTTTTTCTTGTTGTTGCAAGGATGTTACTTCTTGGGATGCTTGGATTTATCTTTTTTTTGGGCCACCGAGACTTTGTTAGATGTACCTCCAGTCTTGATCACTCCAAGTTGCAAGAGCTTATCTTGCTCTCTAATTAGAAAATCACAAAATGAATCAAGAGCCGGAGCTTGGTAAGAACCCCATAAAGCTTCTCTAGTGGCATAAAAGGTAAATCTAAATATATAATATGCACTACCAAGCTTAGCAAGAATAATATATATGCATCAATCATCCTTTAGATCTATTTTACAATCTTTAAATACAAGTCTAAGTGTTTTGAACTTAAATAAATAATCTTCAATGCAAGGGAAATCATTGGGATTGAAAGTCATTAACTAATTTCCAATCTAGTGGGATTGAATCACAATGTGCTTACCAAATACAACTTCTAGCTTAGCTCAAGCTTCATTTAGGTC
Organism: Picea mariana; assembly: GCA_032191745.1. Classification (NCBI taxonomy): domain Eukaryota; kingdom Viridiplantae; phylum Streptophyta; class Pinopsida; order Pinales; family Pinaceae; genus Picea; species Picea mariana. The sequence continues at coordinate 25,760 of JASDQU010027186.1, forward strand.
ATCAATTTCTTGAAGGTGAAACTGTAAATCGAGAGAGATGAATATTTTGATTAGTCAACATGCTTCATCATTCTTATTATCCCATTTGGCTTTCTTTTTGACGTCAATGAGGGTTTTTTTCCCCCCAAGGTAATACAATACAATCCTTTACTTCTTAGTACATCCTCCATATGGGATTTACATGAGAAGTAATTGGTACTTGTAAGCAAAAGATCTCTTAGAGTAGCCATATTAAAATATATAGGTAATATGGATTCAAAATCTTAAACCAACTTCTAGATGGAAAACTCTCGAAAAAATAGGTTGTTTAAGAAAATGACATTGAAAATGGACTTCGGATGTGACAACTATGTTCTTTTAAAAAAATGTATAAATGGTAGACAAAGTGTCACATGGCAGGTAGAAGTTGGTGCACAATGAGATGGTTGAGTAAAACAAAATTCCCTTCCTTCTCTAACTTTGCCTATAAGCTCACTTTTACAAATAAGTTACTTATGAAATGATCCACTTTTATAGAATAAGTGAGAATCATTTTTACAATGAAGTTATGTTATATATTAAAATTGCACGTAAAAAAAATATTAAAGTTGTTTTATAGTGATTCACTTTTATAATTTAAGTGAAATGCACTTTACAATAAAGTTATGAGATAACTTAAAGTTGCTTGAGATTTTAAAAAAGATAATTAAAAAAAGAGAGGCTTGAACTCAAGATCTCTTATTACATAAAATAATTTTTAACCAAGTTAGCTAACGTAGAATATATAGCAAATTTGATGAAGGAGGAAGTTTTTTTATAACACAAAAACAAGTGAAATTTTGAAAAAATAATTTTCAAATTACAACAATAATGGGGTTAGATCTTGGTTAACTTACCTAGAAAATGCAAGTTTTCTCTTTGTTTCTAATTTGTTGAGTTCATATAAATCACAGAGCAAAGAGTATATGTTGAAAAGAGAACATTTTCCACTCTATTTTGGATTTGTCGAGATTGCACATAATGCATGGAAAAGAGCATACACAGACTGTAAAGAGTAGAAAAACACGAATAAAAATAGAAAGCCCAAATATTAACTCTGTAATTTTTTTTTAAAAGTGCATATTCAGAGTTTATAGCTCCCAACTTGACAAAAATGGTTTTATCTTGGGCAAACAAAAACTTTTTCGAGTGAATCAAAAAGTATTTCCAACTAAAAGGAACACTCTAGATGCAATGGAATAGTCTTCTCGGTCTAGAAATGCATAGAAATAGTAGAACCAAGAAATGTAGCAACACAAGTTCAAATCTCAATCTACAATGGGAGTAGGTCTTCATACGATCTCAATTGTTATATTCAACAAAACATGGTATTCCCACACATGATGAACACCTTAAGCAATCGCCCATACAACCAGATCAAAGATCAAATCACTTATGTTTTTACATGGTTAAACCCTCGAAGAGGGAAACAATCCACGACCCTAACCAACATAGCCAGTTGAGGAAATATTTTAATGCAAAATAAAAATATTTTACAACAGATTTTTTCACAATTGATCATTAGAAAATGAACCTCCATGCTTTTAAAAAAGAGGCCATCGACCAATCATGCATTAAGCCACATATCAGTAGTCATTAATATTAAGGAGAATATTGTTGATATTATGGTAGCTGCGGGAGGTATTTACCTCCGCGTGTAAACCTGACGAGGATAGAATACTCCAGGAAGCAAGAAGAAACCCTAATGAGTTGGCTAATAACCCTAGAAGACTTGTCGGCTCAAGAAGATAATTTATATTAGGTTATTAGCCTCCAAGAGAAGAAGTGAGCCATAAATAATAATATATACTAAACAAACAGATACCCAGAATGAGAAGTTGGCCCAGGCAGTTAGCCAGAATTAGTATAAATACAGGAGGCCAGTTCTCATTTTGGCAAGTAGTCTCAAAATTGCAGAGCAACAACTTGTGCGCACTGCAGTGCCCATTTTTGTGTGTAGGTTTGAGGAGAGCTGCCATTGTAGCTGCTACAACTAGCATATCACGTTTGGCCTGGACTATCTCTTGGCTAGGGTTTCAACTATTTGATCAACTCTTGTTGGTGCACTATCCTTGGGGAAAGGTGCACTACCCTTTGTTTGGCTATCTATCCTAGGGTTCACTTCTGGAGTGATTCTCTGTCAAGGTTAAGGTGCTCGGAGGGTGGCTTCAGCCTATGCTTGGGTGACAATAGAGATATTGTCAATGGTGAAACGAGCACATCCATTATATTCTAACAGGTTATGGGCCCACACCTCCTTCATTCAGTCTAACCGTTGGAAGGAAACATAGCCAGAAGGATATTAAGCTCGTTGAAGAACTGCCGCTAGGGTTTCTAGCATGAGCAGTCACCAAAGCACTGTCGCTAGGGTTACTAGTAGGTGTAGTTGGAGAAACCCTAATCCTCTCGTTGAGACACCTTAAGTGAAGAGATTGACCTAATATTCGGACAGATCAGTGCGCCCTAGCCTAGCGTATCTTCTGGTACTCTCAGCAAGCTAAGACGTCGAGTTTGAGTTTGTGGTCAAATCTAGGGTTTGACCAAGTCAAAGCAACCATGAATTATTCTATGAAGTCAGAGAACAAGTTAGATGGAGCCTCTAACTTCAGAGCGTGGAAGACAAGGATTGACCTCATCCTTGCCAAGAATAAAGTGTTGGATATCGTGAAAGGAAAGATCATGAAACCAGAGTTTGAAGAAGGGAAAGAGAAGGAATAGCAAAACATTGCAGCTATGGAGAAGTTCAAAGACGGTGACATCAATGCCATGAGTATCATAGTGGATTCTATAAAAGACCACTTGATACCCTACATCTCCCATCTTGACTCATCGAAGAAGATGTATGATGCCCTAACAAACCTCTTCTCAGTCATAAACATTGGACAAGTAATGAGTCTAAAGAATGAGCTCCATGACATGAAGATGAATGATGACGACAACATAACATCATACTTTGTGAGGATATATTAGTTAAGAGATCAACTACAAGCTATTGAAGAGATCATTTTAGAGAAGGAATTGGTAAACATAGTACTCAATGGTCTTCCCAAGACATGGGATGCATTTGCCGCAAGCATGAACACAAAGAAGGAGTATCATACATTTGAAGAACTTTGAACATGCTATGCTCAAGAAGAATCCAGGATCAGTGCAAAAGAGAAACCCCAAAAGAAGTACGATGATCAAGCCTTCACAGCAAGATTCAAGAATTTCAGGAACAAAAGGAAGTTTGGTTCAAGGAGTAAGCCAAATCAAGAGAAAAACATTTCATAAGTACAATGCTTCATCTGTCGAAAGTATGGTCACTACAAGAATCATTGTCTCGAGCTAAAGAAAAGGAAGGAGAAACACGAAGCATCAGTTGCCGAAGAAAAAGAACCTACAAAGAAGACTAAGCAGGATGAAAGAGACTTCTTCTTTTGAAGGTAATAATACTCTTCTTATTTCTTGTACATATCTTGTTTGCATCGTCTTTGTACATATCTTGTATATCTATCTCCTGAAAGATAATGTATTCCAAGAAGAACTATACCTATGGAAGAACAACAAGATAAGGATTGATATCATTAGATAATACACATGAAAGGATGAAATACGCCGAATCAATCATGAAGAGACTTAGAAGAAGCAAAGACAGAAAGAAGTCAGAGAAAGACTTATAACGTTTTGTAGAAGACA
>JASDQU010027187.1:5290-16713 GCA_032191745.1 Picea mariana
CCCAGGATAAATGTTGTGTACTTGTGGATGTGTATTTCTTAGTGATCTTGTGGTTGTTATGCTCTTATCTTTATGAAATGCAAAGAACTATAATATCAGCATAAAACATTAACACTTAGCTCACGTTTGCAAGTGTGTATTAGGACGACAACATTTTTGGCGCCGTTGCCGGGGATAAGTCTTTTATCCTTGGTCAAAACGACTTAACTTTAATTTATTCTTTAAAGAACAAAGTAATCATTTTCCTCCCTAAAAGTTTTTAAACTTGGGTGTGTTATTCGTTATTGCTTAATTTCCAAGTGGCGATTCCATTGAATAATTTTGTGAGGTATCCTACTAGGAGTAACCCAGAAGGGTTGGTTGATGCTCTTCCTGAACCTGAAAGGGTGTATAGGAGGAGAGTAAACAGATTAGTTCCTCGTAGGATCCTTGATAGTCTTGGAGAAGAAGCAATCTCTGATATACATCACTTCCCTACGAGTAAGCCTAGATGGAAGAGGTTCAAGTCAAAGTGACATCGTGGGATTTGAACCTAGGCATTGTGCCTCCAAGGACACACTAAGTGAGTAGGACTTAGCTCACTTTTCCAAGTGTGTATTAGGATGCCAACAGGATCCACCAAATCTAAATCTGAAGTAGAATCACTCAACTTCTTCAGATTTGTCTCCATAGGTGTAACCATGGACTTGCAATCCATCATATTGAATCTCATCAGTATCCTTTAACTGAGGAAGATCTCATCTGATCTCTGTCACACCTCTAATCCCATAGTACATCTCACCAAGATCCTCCATTTCGAACTCTAAGGTCAACTCCATCTGTCACTGAAGTAGGCTCTCTTTCTGAGCCAATCGACTCTCTCTGAGATCAGGCTCACTCTGAGTCTGCATGCTTCCTCTGGAACGTGACTCCCTCTGAGCCTGTACAATGTCCGGAGCCATCTTCTCTCTCTGTTGTCCTCCTCTGAAGTCTGATCTCCTATGAACTGTCCTGAGAGGCTGCTCCTCCCTATTGGAACCTGAGGGATGACTCCCTCTGAACTCTAGCTCCCTCTAAGATGGTACTAGGTGGGGTCGTCTGCCTCATCAATGGTGGAGCCACCTGCTCCTCTTCATAACTGGAAGGTTTGGAATCAATGATATGACTGATCGATGTCATATAACTCGAGAATCTCTGAGTATCATGAAGAGTTGCATTTCTCACTGCATTCTGCAACGTATCACGAAGCGATGCTGGCCTCTTCTTGGTCACTGCAACGCCTCTAGGTTGATCCACTAGCCCTTCTGGCTCTACTGACTCTTCTTGATGATCTGAAGAGTGAACAACTGAGCTAGAGGGATTTGCACGGTCATCCTTCGGAGCCTTCTGCTCCTCACTATCAATCTCCATGTGGAACACTCTGTATCCCACAAAAGTATCCTTCTTTTCAGAAGGTTCTAACTTCGTCCTTTTTGCCTTCGGTACATGGATGTATACTGCCATGTATACAACTCCATGTCTGGATAGTCTACTCCATTTCTCAAACTAGAGACCATCTAATTTGTTGCCTCCTACAACTATCACTATAGCTCCCTCTCAGAGCTATCACTTGTGACCTTCCCGGAACAAAAAAATAGCAGACAAGAACAATATTCTTATGATAAGGAAATAGGAACAAGAATAAAAATAGAAAACAGGAAGAACACTTTTCCAGTGTTGTTACCAATCATTCCTCCGTGGTAACCTGCCCGGAGCAAAACAAGAACAAAAGACAAGAGCAACACTTTTCTAGTGTTGTGACCTCCATAGTAACCTGTCGAGGACAAAGACAACAACCAAGAACATCTCCTAGAAGAGATAATTTCATCTTGTAAATAAGCGCATCATTAGTACTAAACAGTGAGCATTTACACAATGATCATTGTACTAACAATATTCAAAACATTTGATAGCAAAAGTACTCAACAATAATAGATCTCTAAAGACTGCTGTCCCAGTTACAACATTTACTTAAGATGCAACAATATCAAACCTAGAGTCTTGTTGCTGTTGTACCATTTGATTTCGATTTGTTATCTAAGATCCCTTTGGATCTATAGTCACTGCTTGGACAAAGGTCCTTTTGCCAAGTGTACATCTCTTGCAAACACCCTCATGCTCTGCGAAATGATATAAATTGGAAACATATACAAGTGCATACCTCTGAGATTTGTAGCACCATCCATCTTGTCTTTTAATTTGAAACTGGACACCATCAGTACATGAAGAAATCACAAAATCAAGATAGCAAAAATTTCAATGTCCAGGAGAATGTCAATAAGCCTGAAAACCCTAAAATTTCAATTTTTACGAAAAGTCAATCTGAGAAGTGCAGTAGGTGCGCTAGGGCAAGGCGAGTTGCTCTATACAAATTTTTTTCCTCTACTCAGCCCAATAAATGCTCAGAGAGCTTCACAAAGAAAGTTGCTGCAACTGCAGTATTGGGTTTTGAGTGAAATTTCAACTTTCACTAAGTTGCAGTCTGAGACCACCAGGAGGTGCGCTAGACTAGGGCGAGTTGATCTATGGTAGAATTAGTCTCATCATCCTCCAATAAATTGCTCAACGAGCTTGACAAGTTCTGGTATGTGCAACGACAAACAAAAACTGTGCAGTGGCAATATTTCAACTAGCTCTGATACCATGTTGATGTTTTAATGATTCTCAGATCTGATAGTTATTGCCTTATGATTACAACCAAGATTTACTTTTATATCACAGTGATCATAGAATAAATATACACTGAAAAATCTCAATTATAACAACACAACGAAAATAACAAGATCTAGAAATATTAACCATGCACAATAGACACAAGAACACAAGAGTTTATCCTGGGAAACCCAACCTTGGGAGAAAACCCAACAACCTTTCTTAAGAAGAATTTAGTCCAAGATATTACTAGTACATCACCATCAATAGCCAAAATACCATACAAAGAAGATCCTCCCCAAGGCTAGCGTCTCCAAGACCTAACGCCTCAATAAGATGACCCAAAATAATCAAGCAAGAGCTTCTCCAAGTGTGGCGCACCCTCCCAGATACCATAAAACCAGAAATAACGAAATTACCAAAACTGCAGCTGTAATTGCCTTGTACGTACTGCAGAAGGAGCTGTCTGATTGTCCAAATGAAATGAGCCAGTCCTGTATTTATACTAGTCTGGGAGCCAGTCTGGGGCCGACTTCTTATTTCTGGGTCTTCAATTTCTTTATTATTTTCCTGTGGGGCCGAATTCTCTTCCCGGGGATTCTTGTAATGGTGCAGATGGGTCTTCTTGTACTTTCCTATGGAGAATGACTGCCTGAAGTTGCAAATCTCCAACACTTACTCAACATAGGAATCCAAATTTGTTGGAATGTGTGCCATGTGGATCATTAGATTGGCACAAGAAGGGTTTAGAAGCAACCACAATCCTCAGAAATTAAAGAGGAGCACCTAGAATAGTCCATGGATGAAAATGAAATAAGATTTGCGAGGCAGGAAGCACAAGTAGCCAATATTTCTAGGAGCATGGTGTCCTCATGGCCACTTTTGAGAAGAAAATTGACTTCTTTTCGGAGAAACAAGAATCTCACGAGAAACCAAAATATCATGAGGAGTAATGGAAGGAGAAGGAAGAATTGAAGCTTGAAAAAGGGGGCTCCAATAACCAATCTTCTCAATATCTGTTTAAAATGGAAGCAAAGGTTAGGATCAAGCCCTATGAAGGTGAGGTAGGTGCACTTAAGTTGAATCATTGGTTGTAGCAATTGGAAGTCTATATTAGTGTGCTTAATGTACGAGAGGAAAAAAATAACTTCTGCTAGATTGAAGTTAGAAGGCCAGCCATAGACTTGGTGGGAGAGCCACACTAAGGCACTTAGGTTTGGGGAGACCCACCATTAATTAAGTGGGAGGTATTTAGAGACCTCCTCAAGCCCAAAATTTACCCTATCGGGTTTGAAGAGGACTAGAGGATTCAGTGGCACTACTATCAGCAGAGGCAAGGACAAAGTGTATAAGATTACCACTGTAGAGTTCTAGAAACAAGCCATTTAGTTGGGAATAAATCCTTGGGACTCAAATGTGGTCATCATGTACATTGGTGGCCTTCATAGTCACATAAGGAGGCAAGTTATGCCATTCAAGCCCAAGACCATTGATGAGGCATGTGTACAGGCTCGATAAATTGAGTCGAACAAGAAAATGGGACGACCAAATAGTTTGAAGCACTGAGACATGTGTGTAAGGCCCCTAATAACCACTGCGACTGTTGCAACATTGATGGTTACATAAAAGAAAAAGGTTGGAAATTGCACCCAGAGTTGAATTGCCAAGAGTTGCAAGCGGGAGTAGTCCAAGAAGAAGAACCTTCTAATGGAAACAATAAGGGAAATACGAAGCAACTTAGATGTGGATGAAAATATTGTCTACACAACAATGCAGAAGGAGATGAACCTGAGTAATCTCCATCACAAAGAGGAGAAGGAGATGAGAAAGCTATTTTGGATCAATATTGAAATAAAGAAGAACAAGGTAGATCTAGCACCCAAGAAGTGTAAAGTCCCGATCCCCAAGGTATTATTTTTGTGCAACTTAGGAAGGCTATTGGTTGTCACCACAATAGCTCTTCCTCTCTCTTTTAGTTGGCTCTACTCCAACTCAAGGGGGGCTTCCCTAAAAGGTAGGATTGCTAAGGCTATAGGGTGGAGGCACAAGGTGATTTAATGAAGAGTTGACCTAAGCAAAACATGTGGTTGTAGTATAGGTGAAAAAGATGAATGGTGTGAGAACAAAAAGGTGATGGAAAACCCCAAGACTAGTGCTTACCAAATCTTGGGCAAAATGGAGTAAAAAAGGCATGGTTCTATGAGGGCTAATGCATGAATGTGCAAGTCCAATAAGGGCTGCTATGCATGCCACAAATCAACCTTAGTTTGCTGAAAATTAATGCAGAAAATTATCCTTGGAGAGCTAGGAATGCTACTTTAAAAAAAGTTGTGAAGGTGATGCTGTATTGGTTCAAGCAACAACCTAGTTCGTTAGATGCAAGTGTAATATAACAATGATGAGCATAAGGGGGATTTAATCCTCACATTACATTATCCAAATGGTAGATGATCCATTACAAGGCTTTCAAGACTAGTTACAAGGTTTTCCTACAAAAATAATCAACATGTGAAAGAATTGCAGAAACAAAACCTCACATAAAATAGATGCGATACCTCCAATCTTCCATTAAGCTTGCCAAAATGATGTACAATGTAGCCCAAGGGAAGAGCTCTTCAATCCCCAAATTCTCAACAACCATTACAATGGAGAGGGAACTCCTCTTTATAGAGTGAGTCTGTTCTCTCATAAAATAAAATATTACTATTTGCAAACTAACTCCATGACAAGTCAAACAAATGTTATAATAATGGAGTAGTTAGATCTCTCCTCAATCCATGGTTGACCATGTTTYGCCAGGTGGACAAAAACCTCTTAAGTATAATTCGCCCCATCTAAAAATAGTAGTGAAATGACAATAAAATGCTCATGAGAGGGGGCYGTACCACTAAAAATAGGCACCAAACCAAGTCAAATGCCAAATGTTGACATGGAGTGCACTGCCCAAGAATGCATGCATGCAAGATATAATAAAATAAGTCTCCACATAGGAGGATGTGCTYCAAGGTCCACCTAGGAGAATTCACTAAGTGCGCTCTCCAAGATGCAYGAGAGAATAAACAACATAATAATCCTCCTAGGTGAATGCCCCATGACAACCTCCTCCAAAAATAGCAAGAGGTCGACAAGATGCATGCAACCAATCCACATTTGAATCCCAAGGCAACCAACTCCATTGATGTATGTGCAAAATGCCAAGTAGATGGAGCTCTCCACAAGAAATGAAGTTGTCAAAATCCCAAAATAATAAGTGGACCATTTCCACAAGACAAATCCAAGGAGATAAGGGCGAATTAGGGTTTTGAACATGCCAAAACTCCATGAAATAATAAAATATATATCTCCAAGAATAGCAAGAAGTGTCTCCACAAGTGCGCCCTCCAAGGATATGCTCGGAAATAGTAATAGGATCAAGTAAATGCATGCAAAATCCACACGCCCCTCCTTAAAACTCCTCAATAACCACCTCCAATAAAGTAATATATATGCCAAGTCAAAGAGATGAGGGTGTTCTCCAGTGAAGGTCGAATGATGACAAGTGTAGCTGAAATATCCATGCAATAAAGATGAGAGAGCACCTAGGAGAGGTGCACACTAGAAAAGTGTGCCATGTAACTACCTCAATAACCCACAAATAATAAAATACTCTCTAATGCCCTAAGAGAATGTGCCAAGAGTGGTTAGACATCAATAATAAAATATTACTCCACAACCATGTCATAAAGATGTCCAACCAACTCAAGAGAGTGTGCTCTAGAGAAGTGTGCCAACCTTTTCAAGAAACAATATAATATTTCATGCCTTGAAAACTTTTCCCTAGAGGGGCACACCATTAGAAAGCCTCAACCAACTCCAACTAACCCCTTCAAGTGTGAAAACGAAGTCAATGAAGTATGACGCCCAAGCTATTACCCTTAATCTGGATAAATTATATTAATTTAACTATTGAACAGTTAAATCAACCCCCCTTTCTAACTCAAACTTAGGAAATAACACATCAATGAGGGTACTAACATCATCAAACACATTTGCATCTAGGTGATGTCTAGCAAATGTTACATCATTAGGTTATACCACCTAAGAAAATCCCACAAAGGAAACATGAATCATCCAACCATATCAACATCATTAGAGAAGGGGACATAACATACTGCTAACCTAGCTAATCATCGAGTATGATTCCCATCACACATCCAACACATGAGGACCATGTAGAACATCCCCTCCCAGTGACATCATGCATCAACACACCAAGTCACTAGGAAACATCAATCGCCATCATGAAACATCTACCTCCTACCACCATCATCGAATCCCTTGGGGGGCTAGAATCATCATCCAAGAACAAGGTGTAGCACATCCAAGATAAGCATATACAAATCACAACCACACGATAATGAGATAACATGTTCCATACCCATCAAGTAACCAACCAATGGGTGATTAACAAGGCAAGCACATGTGAGAAGATCACCAAGTAGCAAGCACATTCATCCAACCAAGGAGAAGTGAGACTTCCTAAATCAGGGACCTCCATCAAATGATCCAATGCCACGAAGAGAAAGGGGCTCCATGAAAATGTATCCCCCTAAGCCAGTCCAATGCTCCAAGAAACCATGAACAAATCTCCATCAATGTGATGAAAATCACAGTGGAACTTCATACAATATGATGTGTAGCAATAGGTAAACCTCATTACAGAGGATTTGGTAAGTAAGCTTAGTTTAGAAATGCATGATCACCCTCATCCATACCCTTTGGGTCAGGTGAAGAAGATAAAAGTTACCATGTAGTGTAAACTTATATTTTCTATTAGTGCAAATTATATTGATAAAATAGAAGTCGATGTAGTACCTCTTGATGTTGGTGGTGAGTCTTTGGTAGCTCCTATATGTATATGAGGGATGCTATCTTCAATAGAAGAGCCAACCAATACTGCCTAATGAAGGATGGTAAATCTTTTATCATCATTTCACACAAGGGAAAGTCTAAGATCTTGTTGGTGAGTGCATACCAAGATAAGAGATTGATTAGCTCAACCAAGAAGTATGTACTTATTTTCTTGAGATAGAACGGGAAAGACACCAATTCAACAGGTGTGAAGGCATCCTTTGAGGGATATACGAAAGAACAAAACCGCTAATTGGAAGAGATTTTGCATGCATACATGGAAGTGTTTCAAGCTCCAAAAGGAATGCCATCGAATGGGGAAGTGGAGCACGAGATACAGTTACTGGTAGACTCTCCTTTTCCAAATATAGGACTGTATAGATAGATGAAATGAAGGATCGGTTGTGGGAATTGTTGGAGCAAGGAGTCATAAGCCAAGTACCTCACCATGCGATTCTTCGATCATTTTGGTACCAAGAAGCGCGAGACTTGGAGAATGTGCATGAACAATAGAGCTCTAAACAATATCACCCTTAAGAATTAGTACCCATTGCCCTTGATAGATGACTTGTTAGATGAGTTGCAACATGTAAAGTACTTCACAAGGTTGGATTTGAAATTCAGATATCATTGTTAGGATCACGGAAGAAGACACTTGGAAGACTGCTTTGAAGATGACGCAAGGTCTATATGAGTAGTTAGTAATGCCTTTTGGTTTGAGTATTGCATTGACTACTTTTATGGGTTGAATGAATAATGTGTTGCATCCATTCTGTTGACCGCCTATTCAACTAGGGGGTCAACTCCATGTACCATGAAGATATGCATCACCAGATGCAAACAAGTCGAAGACTTTTTGGTTCTACAGGGTAATTTTTGCTCCAACACAATTTTTGTAAACGAAATTTCCGCACCCCTGCGTGGGTTATTAATGTAATAGGTCTGCATGGATCATAGTTAGGTCAGTTACCTTAGGATTTCTTCAATAGGAGAGTTCCTTTCACTGAGTGTTTTTTATCCTCAGGATATTAATCTGGCCTAACCAACCTTATTAATTTCCCTTGAGTTTTTCACTCCCACTAGCAATAAATCCTCCAAAGTGGTGAAAGGAGTTCTAATGAAGTCATCCTCTGGTAGCTAGTGTTTAGGAATGATGTAAATGACCATGTAAGACAGCACAAAAAGTTTCGTGATTTTTAGTCGAGTCTAGACAGGTTTTTTTCAATTAATTAAAATTTCCTAAGGTTGGGATTTTATTTAATTAATTCTGATGAAAAATTGTAAAAGCTAGGTCCCTAGGCTTTTGATAGGGGTATTTGTACTCAAAAGAAATGGAATGAGACCCCCTATACCCTTGGACCAAATTTCAACTCAGTCAGACAAGTTTTGCTAGGGTTTTGTCCACTTAGGAGTCTTAGTCATATAAAAACAATTTTAATTGCTAACCCAAGCCATGGGAAAAATGTCATTTTTGTAATAATTAGACAATTGAGGAAAAGTAAAGGTGAAATGTGATTGAGAGAGACCATCCTAAACTACCCCAACCATTTCCTAATCATTACCCACTTCATAACCCACATTTAATTTATTTCCTCCTTGGGATTTGCGCCCCCACTTCATATGTGAGTTGGTAACTCATGATTAAATGAGTTATGGGCCCCTCCTCATGAGGTGCGCCCTTCCTCCACCCTCCACGTCACATTTTGGAGTGTGTTCAACACACTCAAGCCACACTTCACCACAAAACTCACGCCCCTCTTGGAAAGTGTGCCTTCCTTCCTCTGGAAAACTGGAAACATCTTATGAAAAAGATGGAAGGTTGCTTTCAAAGCAAGTGTGGGCCTTGTTATCGCACAGTTTGTACCTAGGTCAAAAGGCTAGAAGATAGAGGCCAAACTGGCGTAACAGGAACCTACCCCACCCAATGTCACCACGATGGGGAGGTTCTTTCTCTTTAGGGAGGTCAGGCTCAGGGGAGACGTCCCCGATAACCTGGAGTTTTGAAGAGGCTAAGGTATAAAGGTCAAAGTGAAATTCCCTCTTCACAGGTCACCACCAAGAGCAGATAGTCCGGCTAAACAACCAATAATGAAGTGTAGGCCCAAATGAGAACACCTGCCCAGAACAAAGCAACGACAAACTAATACATGCAGGCTATGATTCAAAGGGTTAGTACTTCACACAACTATCTGATATCAATATATAAGCAATTATGACAAATAGATATTGATGGAATCAATGTCGATTAATACAACAATGGAAATAATATCAATTCACCAATAAATGTCAAGATGATGTAGCAATCAATGTGTTTAATCAATCTCTCGTTCAATAAATGCCTAAAACATCATCCAATTGCCTAATATATAAAAAATGTTGCGCCAAGATGAAATAACCAAGGGCGACGTCAGCTTTTTCAGGGTTAGTAGTTAGTTAGGGTTTCAATTTATAAGAGTTTGAGAGTTGTTTTAATCACTTTCACTTCAACGTTGGAGGCTAAAGATCAGTGCCTATGGGTTATGGAGTCAAAAGGTGAAGGACACACAAGTTGAAGGGGAGGAGATTCAAAGGACAAGAGGGAAAGGTTTCAAGGTGCTGCAATAGTAGGGCCTTAAAGACAGAACCCTAGGGGAGAGAGGCTCACTCTGGTGTTGCTTAAGCAAGGTCTCGTGCTCTCTCCTCCTTCCCGGCAAACAACTAGCTCAAAGACAAGTAAAATCAAGACAAGAGAGTTTAAAGAGGGAGAGTGTTGCAGAGACAGGAACGTTGGCCTTGGAAGGCTCAGAGCATCCCCATCCTTCCCGTGATGTCATCCAGCTTCATGGTCATTCTTGGAGGCAGACTGGGCAGTAGTGGCACGTGTGGCATGTCACTCCGATGTTGCTTAAGCAAGGCCTCGTGCTCTCTCCTCCTTCCCGGCAAACAACTAGCTCAAAGACAAGTAAAATCAAGACAAGAGAGTTTAAAGAGGGAGAGTGTTGCAAAGGCAAGGCTCTTTCATCAAACCCTAAAAGAAAGACGGCCCTAGGCGTAGATAACCTAGGCTTGGGACGTCTTCTTCCTCTTGAAATTTAAAGGTACGACTAGCTTAAGGGAAGAAGAAAGAAAGAGTGTAGCAATGGCTAGGCTCTCTTCTTCTTCTTCAATGGCTAAAAGGTTTTTTCTATCAGGGGACATGAGACAACGACCTACTTGTGTGTTTGTCCCCTAGGGTTTTGATTCAACAATATTTATAAATAGATGCAAGAAATTAAACTACAACCATTCAATCAAGAAGTTTTGTAGAAAAATACTTACAAATCATTAAGAAAATAGCATGCAAACCCTAGTTGTAAACCTTCCTTCAAGAAAAACACCATAAATTGCCAAAAATCTCCTCTTCAAACAAGTGCGCCTTCCTCAAATCAGCCAATAACCCTAATAGGGCGCAAAAATCAGACCTCACTAGGAGAGTGAGTGATGTGTTATGTCAAAATGAGGATAAAACTCCTCAATATATATTGTATCAATGACCTTTAATTAAATTTAGGTCATAAAAATTAGCCGACAAGGCTTAAAACCAAAATCAAATTGTTTTACATTAAATTGTCAAATTAAAACCCTAATTGAGATGTAATAAAGGTAAAAGCCCCTTCAAGGGAGGCGCTAGCCCCTTTTAGGGCAAATGAGACATCCAGGAGCAAAACGTTAGCCCCCCAGGGGCTTCTCCAACATGCCACACGTGCCACTGCTGCCCAGTTTGCCTCCAAGAATGACCATGAAGCTGGATGACATCATGGTAAGGATGGGGACACTCTGAGCCTTCCAAGGCCAATGTTCCACTGAAAAAGGGTCATTTCCCCCCTAGGCCGGGCTCTACCAAA